>JAKSXO010000216.1:28131-173194 GCA_024509115.1 Crotalus helleri
AAGTCCGGCTGTGCGGGGCCAGGAAAGGCCGGCGGGAGAAGCCCCCCGGTGAGTCAACTTTGCAGGGAGGGGTGGGCACCAAACTGGGTTGGGGGGGCTTATTTCTCCCCCCCCACGGGGGGCTGCGGGGCTCTGCTTTGGATAGGGGGCGGCCCCTCATTTCCCCCCCCCCCGGGGGTCGTCAGGATAGGGCCAGGGATGGGATCCACCATCCCTTCTGGCCGGGAACGTTTGGTGGTTCCAGGTGGACTCTGCTGTTCCCAGCGGGCACCAGCAGGAGGCGCTGTCCAGGCTGGAGAAACCAGGCCCTTTCCTGCTGGAGATTCCCAGGGTCACCTGCAGGGGGCGTGCGATCGAGTTTGTTTGATGGATTAAGCAGGGTAGTGGAGTTGGTGGCCCTGGCACCGGCGGTTGTTTGGTTGTGTGGAGGGTGCATACGTACGAAGCTGGGGTACAGTTGTGGGTTGCGGGGGGCAAGGGCCGTATCCGTATCTTGAAGGATGCCCCGCTAGGCAACGGGGTGCCAGTATGTACCGAACTGGGTGCCAAAACTGGGTGCAGTAAAAAGTTTTGTTATGGAGGGGGCTTGTGTGTGTGTGTGTGTGTGTGTGTGTGTGTGTGTGTGTGTGTGTCCGTTTGCAGTGCCCCCTGTTGCCCAAGAGTCAAGGGAGGTGGTTGTATGGAAACACACCCCAAATTTTTTGGGGGGGTCGATCCAAGAATTCATTCTTGTCAAACAGTATAGGTTCTCCTGCTTGGGCAGGGGACTGGACTAGAAGACCTCCAAGGTCCCTTCCAGCTCTGTTGCCTATTGTTGTTCTATTCTATATTCTATTATTATTCTATTCTATTATTATTCTATTCTATTATTCTATTATTATTCCATTATTATTCTATTCTATTCTATTCTATTCTATTCTATTCTTATTCCTTATTTTATTATTATTTTATTCTATTCTTATTCCTAATTCTATTCTATTCTATATTCTATTATTCTATTATTCCATTCTATTATTCCATTTTATCATTATTTTACTATTATTCTATTCTGTTCTATTCTACATTCTATTCTATTTTATTCCATTCTATATTCTATTATTATTCTATTCTATTCTTATTGTATTTTATTATTCTATTATTATTCTATTCTATTCTATTCCTTATTTCTATTCTATTCTATTCTATTCTAAACTCAGCAACAATTCAGAAGCCCTTTCCTGTGAATGTGGTGAACCTTGTTCTCTGTAAAACTGCCAGGGAAAAATGTGGATTTGGATACAGCTAGTCCTTGACTCACAATAAGTTCATTTAGTGACCATTTCAAGTTATGACCCTCCTGAAAAAAAGGGACTTGGGACCGTGTTTCACACTTAACGACCACTGCAGCCTCCCCACGGTCATCCTGCGATCCAGATTTAGACACTCGGCCACTGAACTCGTGTTTGTGATGGTCGCAACGTCCCGGGGGGTCAAGCGATCCCCTTTTTGCGACGTTCTGACGAGCGAAGTCCATGGGGGGCAGCCAGATTTGCTTAACGACCGTGTGACTGAATTAAGCCCTGTGGTGATTCACATAACGACCACGGCACAAAAGGTTGTAAAACGGGGCAAACTTCGCTGAAGAAATCTTTCCCTTCGTGACAAAATTTGGGGGGGGGCTCCATGGTGGGTCGTAAATTGAGGATTTCCTGTGTTTTGGGGGGGGCATCGTCTGGCGGGCCTCAAATTCACCATGGGGGGGGGGGGACACAAGTTGTGTGTGTATTTCCAAACTGGTTTTTTGTTGCTGGGCAGGTGAGGGGAGAGGAATGAGTGGGTGTGCAATCACAGCCATTGTGGGAGTTCACACTCACATGGAGAGTGGCAAATGGCAACCCCCCAACCCCCCACCCAGGATAGCAGCAGCAGGAAAGGCCCCATTTGGAGCAAAGACTGGGGCGGCCTCCACACCCCCACCTTTAGGCAAAGGGGGCAGTTCACGCGGGGAGGGGACTTTTATTCATTTCCCCCTGGGGGGGGGAAGGCAGGAGGTTTGGATGGTCTCTAGGTGGCCTGGCCAGTCGGGATTCGGTCTTTTCTTGGAATTCCTTTCTAACTTCCTAATTTCCTTCCTATACTTCCTGCTTTCCTTCTTTCCTGTTTCTTCCCCCTCCTTTCTATCTCTCCTTCCTTTTCTCTCCTTCCTTCTTTCCTTCCTTTCTCCCTTCCTATTTCCTTCCTTCCTGCTTTTTCTCTCCTTCCTTTTCTCTATCTCCTTCCTCCTTCCTTCTTTCCTTTCTTACTCCCTCTCTTCCTATTTCCTTCCTTCCTGCTTCCTTCTTTCTCTACCCGTCCCTTTCTTTTTTCCTCCCTCCCTCCCTGTCCCTTCCTTCCTTCTTCCTTCCCTCCTTCCCACCCTCCATCTGTCTCTTTCTTCTTTCCTTCCTCCCTCTCTCTCTCCCTTGCGTCTTTCTTTCTTTCTTTTCTTTCTTTCTTCCCTCCCACCCTCCCTGTCTCTTTCTTTTTCCCTTTCTCCCTCCCTCTGTTCTTCCTTCCTTCCTTCCTTCCTTTCTTTCTTTCTTTCCTCCCTCCCTCCCTCTGTCCCTCCTTCCCTGTGTCCCTTCCTTCCTTCCTTCCTTCCTTCCTCTCTCCCTGTGTCCCTTCCTTCCTTCCTTCCTTCCTTCCTTCCTTCCTTCCTTCCTTCCTTCCTCCCTCCCTCTGTCCCTTCCTTCCTTCCCTTCCTTCCTCCCTCCCTCCCTCCCTCTGTCCCTTCTTTCTTCCCTCTCTCCCTCCCTCTGTCCCTTCCTTCCTTCCTTCCTTCCTTCCTTCCTTCCTTCCTTCCTTCCTTCCTCTCTCCCTGTGTCCCTTCCTTCCTTCCTCCCTCCCTCTGTCCCTTCCTTCCTTCCCTTCCTTCCTCCCTCCCTCCCTCCCTCTGTCCCTTCTTTCTTCCCTCTCTCCCTCCCTCTGTCCCTTCCTTCCTTCCTTCCTTCCTTCCTTCGTTCCTTCCTTCCTTCCTTCTTCCCTCCTGCTCCTGCTTCCTGTCTCTCTTGGGCATCCTCCTCCTGCTCCTCCTCCTCCTCCTCCAGGCCCAGGCCTCTTGGAGGGTCTACTACCCAAATGGCTGAGTAGAAAAAGGCCAAATAAATAAGAAGCATCAAAGGATGACGGGGGGGGGGACACAGCAGCCGGAGCCCCTGCAGCAGGTGTGGGAAGAGACAAGTGAGATGGATGGGCTATTAATTTTAAGGTCTGTAAACTGAAAGCTGCTGCCGCTGGGAGCAGGGGGGGGTGGTTAGAGACAGTGTGATGACCCCAGATCTCCTCCAGAGCAGGCTTCAGGGGGGGGGCAGGAACCCCCACCCAGGCTGATGGGCTGAGAGGGGGCAGCCCTCTCCTCTGCCCCCCCCCCCCCGGCCTGTTTGGCAAGGGGTCCAGCGTGGGGGAGAAGGATCAAGGACCCCAGTAGTCCCTCTTGTCGCCCGGTGAATCAGGGATGGATCAGGAAGAGTCTGGGGTCCCTGGGGAGGGGGGGGGGCGGCCATGGGTGACCGCCCTTGGCCCCTTGCTCCTGTCCCCACTGGGGAGTCGGATGGGAACCAGGCGTTGGGGAGAGTCTCTTGACCTCTGGGGGGCCCCTCGGTTCCAGCCGGGGTGGAGAGTATTTCTAGCTCAGGACTGACAAGTGGGGTGCTTGCAGACGTTTCCTGACCCAACTAGGAATATCATCGGTGCTAGAAGGGAGGGGGGTTGTAGAGAGGAGGAGGGGGTGGGGGGAGGGGGAGGAGGAGGGAGGGGGGGAGGGGGAGGAGGTGAAGGAGGAGGAGGAGGAGGAGAAGTAGGACTGATGGATCCTTGGTGCTTTCTGACCTGGATTGCTTCCTTGCAGACGTTTCCTGACCCAACTAGGGACATCATCAGTGTTAGATGGGAGGGGGTTTGTGGGGTGGGGAAAGAGGAGGGGGAGGAGGAGGAGAGGAGGAGGAGGAAGAGGAGGAGAAGGAGGTGGAGGAGGAGGAGGAGGAGGAGACTTTGGTGCTGTCTCAGCTTGATGGTTTCCTTGCAGACGTTTCATGACCCAACTAGGGAACATCATCAGTGTTAGATGGGAGGAGGATTGTAGAGAGGAGGAGGAGGAGGGGGAGAGGAGGAGGACTGTGGGGTCCTTGGTGCTCTCTGAGCTTAATGGTTTCCTTGCCGACGTTTCGTGACCCAACTAGGGAACATCATCAGTGTTAGTCTGGAAAGGGTGGGAAGATCCAGCCGCCAGCCAGATCCAACTGGACTCTTAAGTCCAGTCAGGATGAGGAAACCCCTTCCCCTCAATCTTGGCTTTTAATCCCACGTACAAGATGGGGCACAGTGTCACAAGTGTGTCATTGAGTTGGGAGCACACAGGACACAACCCCGAAGGGTCTGCTGGGGAGACCCCCTTGCTCAGGGGGGGGGTGGGTCAACCCTCCTTCCGTCCATCCCCAACCCAGGCAAGATTTACCCTGGAGGTGGATCTCTGCGTGGTCCCCTTTCCCTCAACGCCTTGGTTGAGAGGCTGCTTTTCCAACCCACGGTAGGGTCCGGAGACCCCAACCCAATCAGCAAAGGCAAGGAGAGGGGAGGGTCTCGTTGTTTGCAACGCAAGTAAAAACCGATCGGGCCTCGGATGTGGGCCACGTCGGGCACCGGCTTGGCACCGTGACTGTACCCTGGAGGGGCAGAAGCGGGGTGTCCCTTCCCCAGGGGAAAACCTGCAGAGGGGACCCCCTAAAGGGGGGGGGTGGTGGGAGTGGGGGGTTAAAAGGGCACGCGATGACATCACCGCCGGTGCTGAGTTCCGGGTCACGTGACCTTTGTGAGAAGGGAGGGGGCCAGAGGCTTAGAAAGAATCAGACGGGAACATTTTGAGCCGTTGCCCGACCCCGTTTTTTTTTTTTTTCTTTCTTTTTTTAACTTCTTTCCCTTTCTTTTCTCCCAAACAAATTTATTTCTGCTGGGATGAAACGAGAAAAAGTTTTTTTGGGGGGGGGGATGCAGCCTCTGCCGCTGATCACTACACCCCCTCCCCACTCTACGGCGGCCCAAAAAACCCCCCCTCTTTTTTCCAGGGAGATAAAGGGGGTGGGGGGGACTGGGTGTCAAAGGAAAACCGGGGGGGGGGGCTTTACATCCCCGTTTCTGGGTCGAAGTAAGAAAGCAGTTGGGTTTTCCTGGGAGTAAATTTGGCCGCTGGGGAGATGTCCGGCGATTGAGGGGGGGGTTTGGAAAGACCGAGATCCCGGACCGCCGATGCGTCTAATTATTTCCAATTCCAGCCGAGTATGGGAAAGAAATTATGTAAAGGCCCTCCGGATTTAGCCGGCCTGTCAGCAGATAATCCTCCGGTGCCGAACAGAACGGGATCAAACGGGGGGGCTGTGCGGAGGGAAGGCAGCCAAAATCAAGGGTGGATTCAAATCTGGGCCACATCTGGCCAGCGGTGCCAGGCCCAAATCCAAGTGAGAAAGAACGGAGGGGCTGCAGCTTGAAAAATGGCTGCTTGCTCTGGGCCCGGCGCCCGAGCACAGGAGCCCAAACGGAGGGGAGGCAGCCCCCCCCCCGGTGTGCCCACCCCAGCCCCCCTAGGGGCAACGCCTTCCTTCGTGGCACAGAGAGGGTCCCCGTGGCAGGGGGAATTTTGGCGCTTCTGCCTTGCTCGGCCAGATGTGCGAAGGGGGCACGTCCAGCGGGGCGTGACTGCTGCATTAAGAGGGCAAGGCTGGCGAGGGAAGCCTTGGCACCCCTTCCTCCCAAGTGCTCTGTGCCAGCCCCCCCCCCGTGGCAACCCTGGCTGTGCATTTCGGCGCGTGGAACAAGCGAGGGGGGGTGGACTTTGTCGCCTTTGTCGCCAAGGACACATGGAGGGGAGCTGGCGGGGGGGCAGGCAGAGACCGCTTGGCACTCCGCGGCACAGCCAGTGAACCGTGCGGTTCCAGGCGACTACGACAGGTGGTGAGCCCCAGCCCGGGATGCCACCGGCCCCCCCACAGCCTGCCCAAGGTGGGGAAGAGGCAGGCGGTGGGGCTGGCAGGATCTGATGGATTACCAGCAGCAAAACCTTTGGGGAACGTCCGATTTTTAAAGAGAGCCAGTTTGGTCTAGCAATGAAGGCACCAGGCCAGTCACCAGGAGACGGTGAGTTCTAGTGTCGCCTTAGGTACAAAAGCCAGCTGGGTGACTTTGGGCCAGTCACCAGGAGGTGGTGAGTTCTAGTCCTGCCTTAGGAGGGAAAGCTGGCTGAGAGACTTTGGGCCAATCACCAGGAGACGGTGAGTTCTAGTCTCACCTTAGGCATGAAAGCCGGCTGGGTGACTTTGGGCCAATCACCAGGAGATGGTGAGTTCTAGTGTCGCCTTAGGCATGAAAGCTGGTTGGGTGACTTTGGGCCAATCACCAGGCGACGGGGAGTTCTAATCCTGCCTTAGGCGAGAAAGCTGGCTGGGTGACTTTGGGCCAATCCACCCGGAGACAGTGAGTTCTAGTTCTGCCTTATGCAGAAAACATCCAGGAACCCCTGGTTTTCCGACCATTCATTTGAAGTTCAAATTTACAACGGTGCTCAAAAAAAGAGATTTAAGATCGGTCCTCGCACTTACGACCATCACAGTGTCCCTGTAGTCCTGTGCTTGCGATTTGGGGTGCTTGGCAACCCAGCATGTTGCAGCATCCTGGGGTTACATGGGATCCCCATTGGAGACCGTCCCGCAAGCTAACTCAGTGGCGGAACCCGGATGTGATGAAGGGTGACCGTGTGGCTGGTTTCGTGACCACCGGGGGCGGTAAAATCGGGCGTGTTTCGCTTAACGACCGCACCACGTAGTGTTTGATGTTTTGGTCGTAACTCGAGGACGGCCGGGAAAAAGAGCCTGTGCTGGAATCAGCCCAGGACTATCCGGTTCCAGCGTCTCTCCTTCCGGGCAGCCAGCCAGGATCCTCCACGGAGGTGACCCTCCGGAAGTGGAGATGCCAGCTTAGGTGGCATCTGCTCCAGCCGTGGAGACTTCAAGGCTGATAGAATTGCTTCAACCCTTCTGAAGGTCATTCCACATCAGTGGTGGTCCACCTGGGGAACTGGACAATGGGTGGACTTCAACTCCCAGAGTTCCCCAGCCAGCTACTGAGTTGGGAGAGGCCAGAAGGGCTACCTAGTTTGGTGTCTCTCATCAACTGGACGATGGGTGGACTTCAACTCCCAGCGTTCCCCAGCCAGCTATGGATGATAGAGTTGGAAGGGACCAGAAGGGCTACCTAGTTTGGTGTCTCTCATCAACTGGACGATGGGTGGACTTCAACTGCCAGAGTTCCCCAGCCAGCTATGGATGATAGAGTTGGAAGGGGCCAGAAGGGCTACTTAGTTCGGTGTCTCTCAGCCTAGGTAATTTGAAGATGGGTGGACTTCAACTCCCAGAGTTCCCCAGCCAGCTATGAATGATAGAGTTGGGAGGTGCCAGAAGGGCTACCTAGTTTGGTGCCTCTCATCAACTGGACGATGGGTGGACTTCAACTGCCAGAGTTCCCCAGCCAGCTATGGATGATAGAGTTGGAAGGGGCCAGAAGGGCTACTTAGTTCGGTGTCTTTCAGCCTAGGTAATTTGAAGATGGATGGACTTCAACTCCCAGAGTTCCCCAGCCAGCTATGAATGATAGAGTTGGGAGGTGCCAGAAGGGCTACTTAGTTCGGTGTCTCTCAGCCTAGGTAATTTGAAGATGGGTGGACTTCAACTCTCAGAGTTCCCCAGCCAGCTACGGATGATAGAGTTGGGAGGGGCCAGAAGGGCTACCTAGTTTGGTGTCTCTCATCAACTGGAAGATGGGTGGACTTCAACTCCCAGAGTTCCCCAGCCAGCTATGGATGATAGAGTTGGAAGGGGCCAGAAGGGCTACCTAGTTTGGTGTCTCTCATCAACTGTAAGATGGATGGACTTCAACTCCCAGAGTTCCCCAGCCAGCTATGGATGATAGAGTTGGGAGGGGCCAGACGGGTTACCTAGTTCCGTGTTTCTCAATCTGCCCAGGCTGAGACACTGAACTAGGTAACCCTTCTGGTCCCTTCCAACTCTATCATTCATAGCTGGCTGGGGAACTCTGGGAGTTGAAGTCCACCCATCTTCCAGTTGCCCCATCTGACAAATAGTGAGCACCACCCATAACTGGTGGGCAGTGAATTAGGGAAAACTTAAATCTGCTGGAAAACAAATAGTCCTCTACTGACGACAACACGGAGCTCAAGATTTTTGCTGCTCAGCAAAGACGGTCATTAAATGAGTTTTGTCGCATGTTACGACTTTCTCGCCCTCATTGTTAAGTGAATCTCTGCCGTTGTTGTGAAGGGAAGCCAGCTTTGCCATGGACTTTGCTTGTCAGAAAGTCGCAAGAGGGAATTATGTGAGCCCCCCCCGGGATGTGGCGACCGTCGTAAATACGAGTCAGTTGCCAAGCGTCTGAATGTTGATCACGTGACCAAGGGGAGGCCGCCACGCTGGTGTGAAAAGCCGTCTTAAATCACGATTTTCAGGGCCGTTGTAACTCGGGACGGTCGCTAAATGAACTGTTTTAAGTGCCCATATTATCAATCTTCTGAAGTCTCCAGCTGAAGGGGTTAAAAAGTGGGCGGAGCCTCGATCGCTGTGGCTGCCGTTTGATTGCCAAGCGTTATGCCCCTCCTCCCCCTTCCCAGTGGGTCTGATTCGTAAGGACCAGTTGCATCCCATAATACCACTAGAATTAGTCTAAGAAGAGACAGGACAGCCGTTTGTCCGAAATGGGATAGGGGTTGGACTAGATGACCTCCAAGGTCCCTTCCAACTTTATTATTATAACTATTATAGAATAGAATAGAATAGAATAGAATAGAATAGAATAGAATAGAATAGAATAGAATAGAATAGAGCTGGAAGGGACCTTGGAGGTCTTCTAGTCCAGCCCCCTGCTCAAGCAGAACCTACACCATCTCTATTATTATTATTATTATTATTATTATTATTATTATTATTATTATTACTACTACTACAATTACTATTACTATTACTATTACTATTATCTTATATTCATTAAACATGAACCTCAGTCAACTGAACATTCAAATTGGTTGGCGCTGATTATGATTATTATTATGGATCATCGCACAGTCAGCCAGATGTTCAGACTGGATTTGGCATTTTGTCTACCTATCGAGTCCTTACCCAGGACCTGGGATAGGCAGATGTGGATGTTTGATGGTATTACAGATATCGTCGCAGGATGGAAGCAGTTCCTAGTAAGGCTGCCTTTTGCAATTGACTAATAGCGAATTTGTCAATGCCGATGATGGTGTCCAAGTGGTGCTCCAGTTGTTTTGGGATTGCACCCAAGGAGCCTATGACTATTGGTACTACCCTTGCTTGCTTTTGCCACAGTCTTTTTATTTCTATTTGTAGGTCTTTGTATTTTGTTATCTTCTCCAGTTCTTTCTCTTCTATTCTGCTGTCTCCAGGCACTGCCACGTCCACTATCCAGACTTTTTTGTCTTTCTTATTGACAATTGTTAAGTCTGGGGTATTATTATTATTATTATTATTATTATTATTATTATTATTATTATTATTATTACTACTACTACTACTGTCAGCAATCTTGTAGGCAAGGGCGATCAGAGGCTGGAGAGTCCCCTATCTTGGATGGTTTTAGGGAATCCTGCAGGGTGCAAAGGGGTGGATTGGATGACCTCTTGAGTCTCTTCCAACTCTGATTTTTTTTAAAAAAAAATGACAGGCCTTGTCCCTGCAGAGACTATGTGGGGTCTGAACGCTTGCTTATCCCCTGCCCCCTTCTGGCAGTTCCTGCCCCCTTTCCCAGCTGAGAGGACCCATAGTGCTCTGGGGGCAGCCCTCCTGATTGCGCCCCCCCCATCCTGTCCTCTCTTGCAAACATTTAGAGACCTACAGTGGTTGGTGACGGAGGAGGGAGGGGAAGGGGGGCTGGGGTCTGGGGGGAGGGGGGAGGTCAGTGCTGGGCAAGGCTATGAGAAGGGGGTCTGCGGGGAGGGGGGGAGGTCAGTGCTGGGCAAGGCTGATGGGGAGAGGTGGGTTCCTGCCAGAGGCAGCATTGGAGGCCTGGCTAGCTTCAGGGAAAGCTGGGTAAACTGGAGGAGGAGCAGGAGGAGGAGAGGGGGAGGGGGAGGAGCAGAAGGAGAAGGAAAGGGAGGAGAAGAGGAGGGAGAGAAAGAGGAAGAGAAGGAGAGGGAGAAGGAAGAGGGGAATGGAAGAAAGAGGAGGGGGAGGAGCAGAAGGGGAGGAAGCGAAGGAGGAAGAGGTGGTGAGGAGGAGGAGCAGAAGGAGAAGGAAAGGGAGGAGAAGAAGAGGGAGAGATAGAGAAGAGGAAGAGGGGAGGGAGAGGAAGAGAAGGAGGAGAGGGAGAAGGGGAAGAGAAGAAAGGAGGAAGTGAAGGAAGAAGAGGAGAGCAGGGAAGAGAAGGAGGAGGGGGCGAAGGAGGAAGAGGTGGTGAGGAGCAGAAGGAGAAGGAAAGGGGGAGGAGGAGGAGGAAGAGAAGAAGGAGAGGGAGAAGAGGAAGAGGAAAAGGGGAGGAAGAGGAGGAGAGGAAGGAGGAGGAAGAGGAGGAGGGGAAGGAGGAAGAAGAGGAGGAGAAGAGGGCTGAATCTGAAGCGGAGCCTCCCTAGCCCATTGTAGTCTATCCGTGCCCACGCCGGCGCTGGCAGCGAGCGAGGCAAGCGGGCGATGCCGCCGGGCACCCGGCATCCATCTCTCCGCGCCCCCGGCACCCCCCCCCTCCACACCCCCCCCCTCCCCCCCTGCGCGCTCAACCCGCGCAACTTCGCCTTTTGGCCGGGATCCGCGCCCCCCCCCCCGCCCGCCCCAACCTGGCCGCCTGCCGCTGTTCCTGGACCTCCGCTCGCAGGAGCCTCTTTGCAGTTGGCAGCGCCCCGGCTTGGGAGCCGGCCAGCTCTCCTCTCCGCCCGCCTTGCCCTCGCCTGCCCTTCCCTTCCCTTCGCCCCCCCCTCCCCGGAGCTGTGCAAGGTGCGGGGGGGGGGCGGCAAAGGCCGGCAGCCCCGGCGACCCCCCCTCTCCACGTGCCACGCGCGCGCTTCTCAAGCGCCACTTGCGCGCAGCTCTTCCAACTTCACCGGGGTGGGGTGGGGGTGTTAAGGGGGACCCTTTGGGGGAGTCCGACTTCCTCCTGCCCCCCCCCCCGACCCACCGGCTCGGGGTCCAGCCCAGCCCAGCTCAGCCCCCCCCCTCTTTTTTTTCTTCCCATCCCAGCTAGGGCACCTTGAGCCGGTGCGGCGCGCTTCATCGCATCTTCACCTTCCCAGCCTGGTTCTCTCCTAGCCCCTTCCCCAACCTCCCCATTGATTGCTCTTTCCCCCCCCCACGGTGCCACCCTCCCAGGACCCTTCCAGCCTTGTTCCCCCCCGGGGAGAAAGGCCCCTCCCGTCCCACAAAGCGACCCCCACCCGTCTGGGGCAGCCCCCCCCAAAGCAAAGCGCCTTTCCTGGAACGCCCTGGAATTGCCCCACTTTGGGTGAGGAGGGGGGAGGCTGAGAGGGAGGGGGTCAGCCCGGAGGGGGGGCTCTGCGGCGGGCCCCCCTGCCCCCCCCGCCCAAGCCCGCCGGGGAATCTCCGAGGGGCTTCCCTGCAGAGCCCCTGCGCCCGCCTTCCGCCTGAGCGGGCGGTGATTGCAAACTCCGAGTTCCCAGCGGTGGAGGAGAGGCCGGGCAGTGTAATAAAAAAAAATGAGGCGTTTTTATTGCCGGGAATAAATTTATTTATGGGAAGAGTCCACGAGGCCAAGCGAGGCGCTCCGCTCGCCTGGCGGAAAAAAAAAGAAAGAAAGAAACAGCCTCGTTTTATCGGGCGCTGGATGGGATCAATTCGGAGGTGAAGCCCGGGGGCGGCGCCCCTCTCAGCGTAGGTGGGACTTGGGGGGGGGCGCTACCACCTGCCCCCCTGACACTGTCCACCCTTGGGCGCAGCCCCCCCAGGACCGCCCCCCCCCAAGTCAGCTGCTAGCTAGGGTAAGCAGCTCCTCCAGATTCACTCAAAGGCTGGAGACCCCGGTGGATCTGTCTGAACGCCCCCCTCCCGGGCTTTCCCCCCTCCCCGACGCCGTTGCTCTATTTTAACGCGCCCCCCTCCCGTGGCTTTCCCCCCCTCCCCACTAAACGTGCGGACGTCCCACTAAAATCCGAGCCGTAGAAATAATTTGTGGAGGAAGGCAGCTCCGGGTATATTTTTAAGGATAAGGGGCGCGTTTGATGGAGGGGGGGGAGAGGAAAGACAGAGAGAATAAATGTGATGAATGAAAGGGTGCCCACTCACTCAGCCGTGCCCTTCTCCTTCCCTCCTTCCCTCCCTCCCTCCCTCCCCCCACCCACCCACCCCCCCTCTCCCAGCCTGCAGCTCCCCACTAATTTTTCTGCCCTTCGTTTTGCGTTGCAGCTGGTCTCTGGGTGTGTGTGCGCGCTTGTATTCTCCAAGGTTTAAATTATACAGCAGGGCAGTTTCACCCCCCCCCCAACACACCCACACCCCCAAATTCTAGATTTTGTTAAACGCCCCTGGCTTTGTCCCCCCATTAGGCTGGTCCTGCTGGGCCCTTCCAGGGACAGGGGGGTGTTTCTTCGAGCCCCCAGCCCCCCCATGTCCTAAGTCTCTTAGGGTCACCCCTTCTCTGCCCCCAGCGCACAGGGTCCCCGCTTGCCCTGTCTTTTGCAGCAGTTGGCAACCCTCGTGCTTCAGGCATGCAGGTGAGGGGGTCGCCTCCCCCATTGCTCAACCGGGCAGGGTGGGGGGGCTGAGATCCCTGCCCCGTTGACCAGCCCTGCTTGGCTTCGCTTCCCCCACGCCCTGCGGTGCCAGGACAGCTACCTGCTCCAGGAGCGCCACCACCACCTGGGCACGCTACCCCGTTTTGGGTCAGCCTCCTTGTCCGCCTCCCTCCCTCTGTCCATCCATCAAGGCGGGGGCTCTGCCTTCCATCCCTATTCCACTGCTCTCCCCCCCCACTCTCTCTCCCAGCAGCCCCCTCCCTCGGCATCTGGGTAACCTTGTTGGGAGCTTTCCCTGCAACGGTGGCTGCAACGTGCAAGGCGGGGAGTGTGCAAGGCCGGGGAGGGAGGGGCGCAGGCAGGCCTCGGGGCCATCCCAGGCCGGCCGGTGGGGGTGGGGGCTCCGTCGTCCCCCCCCTCCCGGGGCGTTGCACCACCTCGCTCGGCCTCGCTCGGCTGTCAGGAGCGCAAAAATCGCAGTCACCTTGATCTGGTTAGGCTGGAATGGAAGACGGGCGTTCAAAGGCTGGGCTTGGGGTCCGGGGGGGGAGGGGGAGGGGGAGGAGGAGGGGGAGAGAGGGTCTTCCCCCCTCTCCCCAATCCTGGCTCCCCCCTATTTTTATCTGGGGGAAGAGAGAGAGACGCGAGCCGGGGTCAGGGGTCATCCCCGCAAGGCTTTGAAGCGCAAAAGAGGTGCCCAAAGCATGTTGCAGAATCCTCTCTCCGGATCCCATTGCAGGATCGGGAGGGAAACGCACGATGGGTCTGCTGGTGTCTGAGGATTACTGCAGTGCAAAGCAAAAAACAAAACCCACAAAACCCTCCCATCCCCCCACCCCCCAGAGCCTGGTTTGGCAATCCAGGTTGAGCCCAGGAAGAAAAGAGAAGGAAGGGGGGGAAAAAAAATCGATGGCGAATTGTGTCAAGGAAACACACCGGAGAGACAACCTGACCTTCCAGATGCGCAACACCCAGCGAGAAGGGGAATGCCCCTGGGGGGAGGGGGAGGGAGGAGGAGGGGGAGGGGGAGGTCGTGTGAATGGCAATCCAGCAGGCCTTGGACGCTGCAAAATGGGGGGGGGGAGCCTGCACGCGCGCGCGCGCGCGCACACAACACACACAGGGTCAAGATCGGAGAAGCCTGCACACACATACACACAAACACACAAACTCACACACAGGGTCAAGATCGGGAAGCCTGCACACACACACACACACACACACACACACACACACACAGGGTCAAGATCGGGGAAGCCTGCACACACACACACACACACACACACACACACACACAAACACACACACAGACACAGACACAGGGTCAAGATCGGGAAAGCCTGCACACACACACACACACACAGGGTCAAGATCGGGAAAGCCTGCACACACACACACACACACACACACACACAGGGTCAAGATCGGGGAAGCCTGCACACACACACACACACACACACACACACAGGGTCAAGATCGGGAAAGCCTGCACACACACACACACACACACACACACACAGGGTCAAGATCGGGGAAGCCTGCCACACACACACACACACACACACACACACACAGGGTCAAGATCGGGGAAGCCTGCACACACACATACACACACACAAACACACACACACAGGGTCAAGATAGGGAAAGCCTGCACACACACACACACACACACACACGCACACACACACACACACAGGGTCAAGATCGGGGAAGCCTGCATACACACACACACACACACACACACACAGGGTCAAGATCGGGAAGCCTGCACACACACACACACAAAGACAAACACACACACACAGGGTCAAGATGGGGAAGCCTGCACACACACACACACACAAACTCACACACGCAGGGTCAAGATCGGGAAAGCCTGCACACACACACACACACACACACACACACACAGGGTCAAGATTGGGGAAGCCTACACACACACCACACACACACACACACACACACACACACACACACAGGGTCAAGGCCCCAAGGAACAGAAGCCAAGGCAAGACGAGCGGGTTCCCGTCCTCCTCGTGGGTGGGGGGGTCTGCTCGCTGCATAATTAAGTAGCGCCCCCTCCCTCTGCGGTTTTGCACACTTGATCCCACACTTAAGGTGGAGGGGGGGTTGCCAACGACCGGGTGGTGATGTCACTGTCCTTGCGGATGCGCAGTCCGAGCTGGTATAAAACGTGGCGTAAAGGGGGAGTTGTTTCCCTCTGTGGAAGAGTCAGGTGGGGTGAAACGGTGGGGGGGGCGGGCGGATGGAATTTGGAACACTTCTCTGGGGAAAAGAATTGGGTCTAGCGGTGAAAGGCAGCGAGATAGAAATCAGGAGCAGGGGAGTTGTAGTTCTGCCTTAGCCATGACATGAAAACCGGCTGAATGACCTTGGACCCATCACCAAGAGATGGTGGGAGTTCTAGTTCTGCTTTAGGCATGAAAGCCAAGTGGGTGACTGGATCAATCACTAGGAAAAGATGAATTCTAGGTGCTCTGTAGCCAGGACAGCCGGCTGGGTGACTTTGGGCTCATCATCAGGAGACAGTGAGTTCTAGTCTCACTTTAGGCATGAAAGCTGACTGGCTGACTTTAATCCAGTCACCAGGAGACGGTGGAGTTCTAGTTCTGCTTTAGGCATGAAAGCCAAGTGGGTGACTAGGAAAAGGTGAATTCTAGGTGCTCTGTAGCCATGACAGCCGGCTGGGTAATTTTGGACTAATCATTAGGAGACGGTGAGTTCTAGTCTCACTTTAGGCATGAAAGCTGGCTGCTGACTTTGGCTAATCACCAGGAGACGGTGGGAGTTCCAGTTCTGCTTAAGGCACAATAACTGGCTGGCTGACTTTGGGCTAATCCCCAGAGACGGTGAGTTCTAGTCCTGTCATAGCCATGAAAGCCGGCTGGGGCCAATCCCAGGAGACGGTGGGAGTTCTAGTTCTGCTTTAGGCATGGAAGCTGGCTGGGTGACTGGACCAATCACTAGGAAAAGGTGAGTTCTAGTTGCTCTGTCACCCTGACAGACGGCTGGGTGACTATGGGCTAATCACCAGGAAACGGCGAGTTCTAGTCCTGCCGTAGCCGGCTATGTGATATTGGGCCAATGAGCAGGAGACGGTGGGAGTTCCAGTTCCAGTTCTGCTTGAGTGGCAAATACAATACAGCTGTGGTTCTCAACCTTTTTAATGCCGCGACCCCCAACCGGTCGTAAATCGAGGACTACTCAACCGGTCGTAAGTCGAGGACTACTCAACTGGTGCAGCACCGTTTGCAGAATGGGACTTTTGGCGGGCTCAGCAGGGCAGAGACAGCCTGGACAATTCCTATTGGCTTTGGAAAGCCAATCGAATTAGACTCTATTCAAGAGAGTCTATTCTATTGGCTTTCAAAAGCCAATAGAATAAAAGGGAGGAGCACAGGTAAGGAAAAGGGGGGAAAAATGGCGGACTGCATTGTTTGGCGACCCCCGTGAAATGGTCATTCGACCCCAAATGGGGTCCCGACCCACAGGTGGAGAACCACTGGAATACGGGCAGGGATTTTAATTTTTTTTTTTTAAAAAAAGAAACAGGATGTAGTAATGGCTACACCCCTGGAGGGCTTTGGAAGGAAATTAGATTCCAAGAAGTTATGCGCTATAGACTTCTCAGTGGCTGGAGTGAACATGTGCAGAGGCCAAACGATGCTCCAGGGCAGCTTGCGGGGGCGTCTCTGTGGCCTCAGCCTGGCACCAACAACCAGCCTGGGCAAGAGATACCTTTCTCGGGTGCCACCTCGTCCTTCTTAGGTTCCTCCCTTCCTCCGGTTTGGTTGGGCCTCAGTCTTCCCCTTCTGTGAAATGGGCCCACGCCTGGCTGGGAGACCTGGGGGGGGGGGACCGGGAGGTTTATTAAGGGCTGGACCCCGAAGTCCTTAAACCCCAGAGACGACTGACTCGGCCACCGGAGGCTCTGATGCCCAGAGATGGGTTCCGAGTTCAGATTCTGCGTTCCCTGTAAAGGAATGAGTTCCAGTCCCGCCTTAAGCACGAAAGCAGAGACCGGGAGTTCTAGTCCTGAGTTAGGCGTGAAAAAAACAGCTTTGTGAGTTCGGGCCCCATCACCGGGAGATGGCGAGTTCTAGTCCTGCCTTAGGCACGAAAGCCAGCTGGATGACTTTGGGCTCCTCCCTCTCTCAGCTCAACCCACCTCACAAGGTTGTCGTTGTGGGCAAAAGAGGAAGATGTGTTGCGTATGTCCGCCGCCTGGCGTTCTTTTTGGAAAAAAGTAAAAAAAAAAAAAAGCAGGATACAAATCAATAAATCTCCTGGTGGCCTCCCCTCCGAATCCTAACCAGGTCTGATTCCTTTAGCTTCTAAATCAGCAATAATTCCCCCCCCCTTTAAAAATCCCTTTATCCAGCCGAGTCCCTTAATTTTTTTTTTTATTCCATTAAGAAACCAGTGGGCATCTCCCATTCTTCTTGGGTTAAAGCCATAAAATTGAAGCATTTTGCTCTTCCAACAGCCTTCCTCCCCTCCCCCCCAGCTGTCCCCCCCCACATTAGTTGATTAAAAAAAAAATCTCTGGTTAGAGAGACCTATTTTTTCTTAGCTTGGTTTAATTTGCCTAAGAGCCTTCTGTCCCGTGTTCTCCTGCGGATGACAAGGCCAGAAGGCGAATGTATATTTTTGAAAAATAAAATAAAATAAAAACCAGGCTTTTGTCCACCCCCCCCCCTCTCGTAGCTTTGCTTCCAAGACCTGTCAAAAGGAGAACGGAGGAGATGTTGGGAGAAGGATTTAAAAAAGAAAAAAAAAAGAGCCAGTTGCAAGAAAAGGCACCATTCCAGATAGCGATGTCCTTAAAGCAGGGGTTCTCAACCTTGGCAACTTTAAGACTTGTGGAGTTCAACTCCCAGAATTCCTCAGCCAGCTTTGCTGGCTGAGGAATTCTGGGAGTTGAAGTCCACAAGTCTTAAAGTTGCCAAGGTTGAGAACCCCTGCCTTAAAGTTTTTTCTTGGCTGCTCCCACGGCCGGGCGCCCGAGAGAGAAGAATCAAAAGATTTTCTCTCCTTCCACGCGGACGGTTTTGCTTTTGCACCCCCAGATTGCCGGTCCGTGGAAACAGGGTGTGTGTGTGTCTATGTGAAGGGGGGCTTTTCATTTTGAGAGCCGGGGGTCTGCGCCTGGTCTTTAGAAAGGTCAAAATGACCACCACCACCCCTTGGGCACTTTGCCCTGCCATGTTTTGGGTGGAGAGAAGGAGAAGCAAATAGGAGTAACCGCCAAGGATATTTGAGCACGAGATCCTGTTATATAGGACGAGGTAAGATGGGTGGACTTCAACTCCCAGACCTGAAGGGATTCTGGGAGTTGAAGTCCACCCGTCGAAAGTTGTCCTGGTTGAGAAAAATGGATCTAGAGCAGCGGTTCTCCACCTGTGGGTCGGGACCCCATTTGGGGTCGAACGACCATTTCACGGGGGTCGCCAAACAACGCAGTCCGCCATTTTCCCCCCCTTTTCCTTAGTTGTGCTCCTCCCTTTTATTCGATTGGCTTTCGAAAGCCAATAGAAGAGACTCTCTTGAATAGAATCTAATTCGATTGGCTTTCAAAAGCCAATAGGAATGGTCCAGGCGGTCTCTGCCGTGCTGAGCCCACCAAAAGTCCCATTCTGCAAACGGTGCTGCACCGGTTGAGTAGTCCTCGACTTACGACCGGTTGAGTAGTTCTCGACTTACAACCGGTTGGGGGTCGTGGCATTAAAAAGGTTGAGAACCACTGGTCTATAGGCAATCGATGGTGGGGTTTTTTGTTTTTTTTTTTTTGAGGGAAGAAAAGCAGAGAGTGGTGAGGACAGCAAAAAACATTATTGGCAGTTCACTGCCTTCTATCCAGGACGTGGCATAGACGCGACGCTTAAACAGAGTCCAGAGGACGGTCTGGGATGCCCCCCCCATCCTTTCCATGACCTGTTTTCCTTGTTACCTTCTGGGGGGGGGCTTTGTGGTAACCGAAGCAGACCATCGGGATTCAGCCACAGTTTTGTCCCATAAAGCATCAACCTTGGGAACTCACAAACTTCCTCTTTCCACTCTGTGTGCGAGAGGGAGACTGATTAATGTTTATATGTATACATATCTACGGGCGTAGGTGTATGGTGTGTAGAGCAGGTGTGTGTGTGTGTTATGCATGGGTATGGGTAAATGTATACTTGCCTTGGAGAGCAGGCAGCAGAGAGCAGAGTTTCAGTTTTAATGTGGGCCAGTGTGCCCACAGTAAAAAAAAATAAATAATGAGATTAAAGGTGATCTTATCTATCTTATCTTTTATGAAAGAATTCACTGATAAAGTCATTAGGCTTTTTGTTTTTTTAATCAGTGGGAGAAATAATTCACATCTCAGAACACAGAATGCAGTGCTTTTTCCTTCCTTCCTTCCCTTCCTCTCTTCCTTTTTTCCTTCCCTCCTTCCTTCTTTCTATTTCCCTCCTTTCCTCCTTCCCTTCCACCCTTCCTTCTCTCCTTCCTTCCTTCTTCTTCCTTTCTTCCTTCTTTGCTCCTTTCTCTCTCCTTCCCTCCCTCCCTTCCTTCCCTCCCTCCTTCCTCTTTTATATTTCCCTCCTTCCCTCCCTCTTCCTTCCTTCCTTCCTTTCTTCCTTCCTTCTTCTCTCCCTCCCTCTGCTTCTGTCCTCCCTCCCTCCTTCCCTCTTCCTTCCTTCTTCTTCGCTCCTCCCTCCATTCCTCCCTCCCTTCTTCCTTCCTTCCCTCCCTCCTTCCTCTTTTATATTTCCCTCCTTCCCTCCCTCCCTTCCTCTTCCTTCCTTCCTTCCTTCCTTCCTTCCTTCCTTCCTTCTCTCCTTCCGCTTCTGTCCTCCCTCTCTCCCTCCTTCCCTCCCTCTTCCTTCCTTCCTCCCTCCCTCCCTTCCTTCCCTCCCTCCGTCCTCTTTTCTATTTCCCTCCTTCCCTCCCTCCTTCCTTCCTCTCTCCTTCCTTCTACTTCTGTCCTCCCTCCCTCCTTCCCTCCCTCTTCCTTCATTCCTTCCTTCCTCCCTCCCTCCCTTCCTTCCCTCCCTCCGTCCTCTTTTCTATTTCCCTCCTTCCCTCCCTCCTTCCTTCCTCTCTCCTTCCTTCTACTTCTGTCCTCCCTCCCTCCTTCCCTCCCTCTTCCTTCCTTCCTTCCTTCCTTCCTTCCTCCCTCCCTCCCTCCCTCTTTTTCCTGCCTTGCTTCCTGTCCTGGGTGTGGTTGTGGGTCTTTTGTCACCCTGTGTGTGACATGTTTTCCCAGCTGAAGAGTCTCCCGGTGAGAAGATCAGAAAACCAAGAGGAAAGAGGCAGCACCTTTTTTCGACAACCACAGAAGGGCGGGGGGGGGGGGCATGGCTTTTGTGCCCCACGGTCCCACTGCTCCCCCCACCCTTGTGAAGCAGGATCCCAAAGCTTGAGGCAGGCTTGGCAGAGGCTCCCCCGGGGCTGGCACAGTCTCAAAGCCCCCCCCCATGAGCGAGCAGAGACCCTCCTCGTTCCTGGCCGGGATAGACGCCCCCCCCCTTCTTGCTGCCTCAGCTGCTTCAGGGGAAAGGAGGCCCATCCGTCCTTCAGGAGGGGTCCGTGGAGGCTGTGGGAGCGAAGGGGGGCAGGGGGGCACAGAAATGAAGAACGGAGCTGGTACAGATCAGATCAGCTGCCTTGGCACAGGAGGGAAGGAGGGGGCAGTCCCCGCTGGGTGGGCAGGAGTGCTGATGTAGGGCGGGCACCGGGCTTCCCTGGAGGGAGGGGGTGACATTAACAGGGGCACCCAGGCCTCCCTCCCACCCTCTTTCCTGTCTCCTTTCCTTCCCTCCTTCCCTTCTTCCTTCCCTTCCTTCCTTCCTTCCTTCCCACCTTCCTCTTTTCTATTTCCATCCTCCCTTCTTCCCTTCCTTCCCTCCTTCCTTGCTGTTTCCCTTCCTTCCTCCCTCCCTCCCTTCCATCTTTCTTCTTCCTTCCTTCCTTCCTTCCTCTTTTCTATTTCTCTCCTTCTCTCCCTCTCTCCCTCCTTCCCTTCCTCCTTCCCTTCCTTCCTCTTTTCTATTTCTCTTCTTCCCTTCCTTCCTTCCTTCCTGTTTCCCTCTCTTCCTTCCTCTCTCCCTCCCTTCCTGCCATCTTTCTTCTTCCTTCCTTCCCTCCTTCCTCTTTTCTATTTCCCTCCTTCCCTCCCTTCCTTTCCTTTCTTCCTTCCCTCCTTCCCTCCCTTCCTCTTTTCTGTTTCTCTACTTCCCTCCCTCCCTTCCACCCTTCCTGCCTCCATCCCTCCCTCTCTTCCACCCTCCCTCCTTTCTTCCTTCCTTCCTCTCCCTCCCTCCCTGCCATCTTTCTCCTTCCTTCCTTCCTTCCTTCCCTCCCTCCCTTCCTCTTTTCTATTTCTCTCCTTCCCTTCCTCCGTTCCTTCCTTCCTTGATTCCTTCCCTTCCCTTCCCACCCTTCTCCATGTCCATAGGGAGACCTGGTGCCCCACTGTCCAGCTCTGGAGGGACAGCTGGGCAAGGGGTCTCCGGTTGCCATCCACACGGACCCTTCGGTCCAGGTTGAAGAGGGCCCGCCGCCCCCCTTCCTGCACCCCTGTCGGAGAAAGCTCTAAATCAGCCTCCCCCCCCCTTGTTCCAGGTGTGTTGGCACCACAATCCCCAGAAGGCCCCTGGTGCGTCCCCAGGGCGTCCTGGGTGCCTCGCAGGGGCTCCGGGCTTTGGGTCCTCCTCCCCTAACCTCCCTCCCCCCTTTCTCTCCTCTCCCCCCGCAGACCCGCAGCTGAAGGGCATCATCACCAAGCTCTTCTGCCGCCACGGCTTCTACCTGCAGGCGCACCCGGACGGCAGCCTGGAGGGCACGCGGGAGGACGGCAGCGGCTTCAGTAAGCGCCCCCCCGGGGGGGCTCTGCTCCCCTCCCCCGCTTCTTTCCTGCCTAGGGGCGGGCGGGGGGACCCCCTCCCCGGCCTTTGCCCCTGCCCCAGAGCTCTGGGCCGGAGGGCATGGGAAGCAGCGGGTGTGGGAGGGAGGGGTTGGACTAGAAGACCTCTTGAGGTCCCTTCCAGCTCTGTCGTTCTGCTTCCACGCCCCGCGCTGGCCTCGGAGCCCCGCAGCTGGCACCTCCAGCCCTACTCTGAAGCCGCCCTCCCCTTTTCTGGGCTGCAGTTTTCTGGGTCCCTCCTCACCCCCCCCCATCACTCCCACCCCGTTCTAGCCGCGGCCGGCTTCTCTCCTGGAGCGCTGGGGGGGGGGAGGAAAAGAGGCCACGCAGTGATGGATGGCGCGCCCGTCCCGTCTGGCAGGCCGGTGTCTGTCCGGGCACGTGGCCCGTTTCTTCCGCCCCCCCCCAGTCGCAACTGGCTGGCGGCCCGGTCTACCACCCATCAGCGGTTCTCCCCCGGGAGTGAAGGTGGCGCCGGAGCCATAAAGCCCACCGGCTGGGCCTCCTCACCTGCCCCCCCTCTCCGTCTCCCTCCCCCCCTGAAGCCTGGGTTGCAAACATCCAATAGAATAGAAATAATAAAATACAGAATAGAATGGAATGGAATGGAATGAAATAGAATAATAAAATATAGAATAAAATATAGAATAGAATATAGAATAGAATAATAAAATATAGAATAGAATAATAAAATATAGAATGGAATGGAATGGAATGGAATGGAATGGAATAGACTAGACTAGACTAGACTAGACTAGACTAGACTAGACTAGAATAGAATAGAATAGAATAGAATAGAATAGAAAATGGAATAGAAAATAGAACAGAATATAGAATGGAATGGAATGGAATAGAGTAGAAAATGAAATAGAATAGAAAATACAGAATAGAATAGAATAGAATAGAATAGAATAGAATAGAATAGAATATAGAATATAGAATAGAAACTAGAATAGAATAGAACAGAACAGAAATATGAAGAATAGAATAGAATAGAACAGAATAATAAAATTAGATTAGAATAGAATAGAATAGAACAGAATATAGAATAGAATATAGAATAGAATAGAATATAGAATATAGACTAGACTAGACTAGAATATAGAATAGAATAGAATAGAATAGAATAGAATAGAATAGAATAGAATAGATGCAATTGGGAATGGAATAGGATAGGATAGGATAGGATAGGATAGGATAGAATAAAAATAAGGAATAGAATAGAAATAGGAATGGAAAAATAGTATAGAATAGAATAGAATAGAATATAGAAGATAGAATAGGAATAGAATAGAAATATAGAATAGAACAGAATATAGAATATAATAGAAATAGAATAGAATAGAATAGAATATAGAATATAGAATAGAAATAGAATAGAATAGAATCTGGAAGGGACCTTGAAGGTCTTCTAGTCCATGGTTGTAACTCCAAACAGTCACTAAACAAACGGTTGTAAGATGAGGACTGAGCCTGCCACCACCTCCCCCAAATTTGGGCTGTTTGGCAGAGACCCCCCCTCCCCAGGCCTTCACGAAAGGGGGTCCTGCCCTGACCTTCCAATTTATTCTCGGCTGCTACACCTTTTATGAGTAGCATTTTAATTTTAACTTTTTAATTTTGTCCCTTGAGGGAGATGGGGGTGGTCATCTCAATTAAATTAAATTAACTTGCACTTGGTTCTGGGTTCAAATTTAACCAACCGGGGGCTCCGGCCTGGGCTGGGCTGCCAGTTGGCGATCCCCAATACTGAGCGATCAGCAGCAGAGGTGCTGGCCTCCTCTGACCCCCCCCTCCCGGAGCCAACTCTCCCCCCCCCCCCCGCTTGCTCCTGGGGTACTTTATTGCCTGCCTCGTATCTGAAGACCCCTCCCCTCCTTTCCCTGCCCCACAGCGTTCTTCAACCTGATCCCTGTGGGGCTCCGGGTGGTGGCCATACAGAGCACGACGTCTGGACAATACGTCGCCATGAACGCCGAGGGATTCCTCTACAGCTCCGTGAGTAGGCCGCCGGCCCCACGTGGTCAATTTGGGGGAGCAACGGGCTTGGGGGGTTCACTTTGGGGATGTGCAACACGGGTTCCGTAGTCCTCGGAATGGGCCGCTTTCTCTTTGGCCCTCCTCCTTTCCCCATCTGGATCGCTTCCGCCTTCTCACCCCTTATCTCTCTCCAAAGTTGGCCCCTTGGAGACCCCTGGACTTCAACTCCCAGAATTCCCCATGGCTAGGACGAGAACAAAGGTGGCTAGATTACTTTATCGCCATTTTTGGATAAGGTTAATTTTTTGGATCAGGTGAACTTGAACTTCTTTAAGAGACGGTGGGAATGCAGCCTTAAAGTGGCTGAGGAATTCTGGGAGTTGAAGTCCACCAGCCTTAAAGTGGCTGAGGAATTCTGGGAGTTGAAGTCCACCAGCTTTAAAGTGGATGAGGAATCCTGGGAGTTGAAGTCCACCAGCCTTAAAGTGGATGAGGAATTCTGGGAGTTGAAGTCCACCAGCCTTAAAGCGGATGAGGAATTCTGGGAGTTGAAGTCCACCAGCCTTAAAGTGGATGAGGAATTCTGGGAGTTGAAGTCCACTAGCCTTAAAGTGGATGAGGAATTCTGGGAGTTGAAGTCCACCAGCCTTAAAGTGGCTGAGGAATTCTGGGAGTTGAAGTCCACCAGCCTTAAAGTGGCTGAGGAATTCTGGGAGTTGAAGTCCACCAGCCTTAAACTGGCTGGGGAATTCTGGGAGTTGAAGTCCACAGGTCTTCACGTTTCCAAGGTTGACAAAGATTGCTGTGGAATTTAAGCTGAAAGAAGATTTGGGCACAGGCAGTGGGTCTCACACACACACACATACGCACCACCCCCATTTTTGTGGCATCGTTTACTGGCTCCAAAGACCCTTAGACCCCTCAATTGCAAGGGACCCAGCAGGTCCAAATGAAGGACACCCACAAATTGGGGGTGGCAGCCAGGCACTTCCTAACAACCCCCCCCACCACAGTTCTACAAGATGGCGGGTGAACCTTACATGCCTCGTCCTGCACTTACGACCATTTGTTCAGGGACCGAAGTTACAACAGCGCTGGAAAAAAGAGTGAATTATCACCATTTCTCACATTTACGACCATCGCAGTTGACGGGATCGTAACCCAGACGCTTGGCCACCGACTCGTATTTACGACGGTCGCAAGTGTCCCCGGGGTCAAGAAAAGACAAGCAGAGTCAGAATGGAGAAGCCAGCTTCGCTTAACGACCGTGTGACTGCCTTCATGGCGGTTCCCTTCGCAGCCTTGGCGAGAAAAACCGTGCATCATAAAACGGGGCGAAGCTCACTCCGCTGTCTCGCTTAGCAACGAAAATCAGGTGGCTCAACTGTGGTCGTAAATCAAGGGCTGCCTCTATTTCTTACACTCCTCCGTGTGTTTGATTCCTCCTTCTGTTCTTCATACACGGATCCAGGACGGTTGATCTTTTAATGACGATTCCAGAGCTTGGGAGAAATTTGGCAGGGGGACGTTCCTGCAATCCCCCCCCCAAAAAGCAGCAGAGATGGGGAGGGGGGGGCAAGGAAAAAAATGATGTTTTATGCTGACACATTTTGCTCTGATTAATGTTTTGGCTTCCTGGCTTCCTTCCATCTCTCCATTCTCTGGAGGCAAAAGAGTCCAGCTGGATTATCGGGGTGACGGTTAGCGAGGGTTGAGCATCGCCATCTGGCGGGCGATCCCTGCTATTAACCCCCCCCCCCCAATTTGGCCTAAATCTGGGCAGGCAGATGGGGGGGGGAAGGAGAGGAGGTTGATATGGAAAATCTTGTTTGAAGACGAAGGAAATGGAGGAATTTAGAGAGATTAGCAGCGGTAGGAACACGGATTTGCCTTTAATCCTTTCGTAAAATAATAATAATAAATGATAATTAATTAATAAATAAATAATAATTAATTATTATTAATTACAGACAAGCACCTGCAACATAACACCCCAGACTTAACAATTGTCAATAAGAAAGACAAAAAAGTCTGGAGAGTGGACGTGGCAGTGCCTGGAGACAGCAGAATAGAAGAGAAAGAACTGGAGATCACAAAATACAAAGACCTACAAATAGAAATAGAAAGACTGTGGCAAAAGCAAGCAAGGGTGGTACCAATAGTCATAGGCTCCTTGGGTGCAACCCCAAAACAACTGGAGCACCACTTGAACACAATTGGCATTGACAAATTCGCCATTAGTCAATTGCAAAAGGCGGCCTTACTAGGAACCGCTTCCATCCTGCGACGATACCTGAAATACCATCAAACATCCACATCTGCCTATCCCAGGTCCTGGGTAAGGACGCAATAGGTAGACAAAATGCCAAATCCAGTCCGAACATCTGGCTGACTGTGCGATGATCCATAATAATAATAATAATAAAAATTGGTCTCCCCAATCCAGTCGGCCATCGTGGAAAGGAAAAGACTTTAATGATGGCGTGCCTGTTTTATAAAAAGGTGGATTATTTTTAGAATTATTTTTAGAATTGTTATTACTGTACGATATTGTTAAATGGGACTACATCCGCACGGTACCACAAGGCTCCGTCTTAGGCCCAGTAAACTCTTCAATATCTTCATCAATGACTTAGACCAGGGCTAGGCCACCTTGGCTCTTTTATGACTCGTGGACTTCAACTCCCAGAATTCCTGAGCCAGCCACGCTGAGGGGAAAGGGAGAGGCTTCCAAGCTGAGCCATGCTGGCTCAGGAATTCTGGGAGTTGAAGTCCACAAGTCATGAAGGGGCCATAGTTCCCCCATGCTGGCTCAGGAATTCTGGGAGTTGAAGTCCACAAGTCATGAGGGGGCCATAGTTCCCCCATGCTGGCTCAGGAATTCTGGGAGTTGAAGTCCACGAGTCATAAAAGAGCCAAAGTTGCCTACCCCTGAACGAGTCGTTCTGCCTCCCAAAGACGATACGAAGTGAATTTCCGAGAATTTTGTCGAGTCCTTCAAGCAGACTCAGGTCTGGTTTTCGGACCTGACCCCATGGGGGTTCCCACAACATGTTAAACCCTACACTTGGCTTGCCAAAGCAGAAATCATGGCATGTTTGTTTCAGATGCAGTGAATCAGGCCAGGGATAAATCTTATTTCATTCTTCGATAAAATGACTAAAGCAGTGGTTCTCAACCTTTTTAATGCTGCGACCCCCCCCAACCGGTCGTAAGTCGAGGACTACTCAACTGGTGCAGCACCGTTTTCAGAATGGGACTTTTGGCGGGCTCAGCAGGGCAGAGACAGCCTGGACAATTCCTATTGGCTTTTGAAAGCCAATAGAATTAGACTCTATTCAAGAGAGTCTATTCTATTGGCTTTCAAAAGCCAATAGAATAAAAGGGAGGAGCACAGCCAAGTAAAAGGGGGGGGGGGAAATGGCGGACTGCATTGTTTGGCGACCCCCGTGAAATGGTCGTTCGACCCCAAATGGGGTCCCGACCCACAGGTGGAGAACCACTGGACTAAATGAATAGACCAGCGAAATGCTGTAGACGTAGTATACTTAGATTTCAGTAAGGCATTTGACAAAGTAGACCACAACCTACTGCTTGGTAAACTACAAATGGGTGGGACAGACAACATCACCCCCAGATGGATCTGTAGCTGGCTGGCAAACCATACTCAACGCGTAGTCCTCAACGGCCCTACATCCGCACGGAGAGAAGTAAGCAGCGGGGTACCACGAGGCCCCGTCTTAGGCCGAGTAAACTCTACAAATATCTTCATCAATGACTCAGACGAGGGAATTGAAGGGGAACTCATCAAATTTGCAGGTGACACCAAACTGACAGGAGTAGCCAAGACCCCAGAAGACAAACTCAGGATCCAAAAAGATCTGGATAGACTTGAACAAGGGACCCCACCCAATAAAATGAGTTTCAAGGTGGAGAAAAGCAAAGTTTTACATTTAGGCAGGACAAATCAAAGGTACGAGTAGAGACTGGGCCAGACCTGGCTCAAAAACAGCCACGGTCAGATGGACCTTGGAGTCCTAGTGAACGATCCCTTGACCCTGAGCCAGCCGTGTGCAGCGGCAGCCAAAAAAGCTAACACAATCCTGGGTTGCGTAAACAGAGGCATAGAATCGAAATCACGCGAAGTATTAGGACCCTTTATTAAGGGGAGGGGGCTTGTCTTCCTTCAGGGCCTAACTTTCCCCCTGCCCCCAGGCTCACTTCACCGCCGAGTGCCGTTTTAAGGAGTGCGTCTTTGAGAACTACTACGTCACCTACTCCTCCACCTTGTACCGCCAGAGGGAGTCCGGCCGTTCGTGGTACCTGGGCATCAACAGGGACGGGCAGGTGATGAAGGGAAACCGAGTCAAGAAGACCAAGGCCTCAGCCCACTTCCTCCCCAAACTGCTGGAAGGTGGGTGAGGGGCCTCGGGGAGTTGGGCAGATCGTCCCTTGGACACTTGACCAAGCCTCAGTCCGGAGGGTTGCTGGGGGGGGGGGTAGGGTTGGGGGCAAGGAGGCTCCGGAGACGGCCTTATTTTAATAAACGAAAGAAAGGCCGGTTTTCTTGATCAGTTGCTGGTTGTTGATTGGCGCTTTAATTGAACTTACTTCCTTTCTTCCATCCATCCATCCTTATTCCCTTCCTTCCTTCCTTCCTTCCTTTTTGTTTCTTTCTTTCTTCCCTCCTTCCTTTTATCTCCTTTCTCTGTCTTTCTTTCTTTCCTTTCTTCCTTCCCTCCTTCCTTTTATCTCCTTTCCTTTCCCTTTCTTTCTTTCTCTTTCTTTTTTTTCCTTTTTGTCTTTCTTTTTCTTTTCTTCCTTCTTTCTTCCTTTTTCTTTTGTCTCCTTTCTTTTTCTTTCTTTCTTTCTTTCTTTCTTTCTTTCATTTTCTTGCTTTCTTTGCTTCCTTCTTTTTTTCTTTTCTTTCTTTCCTTTTTTCTTCTTTCTTTCTTTCTTTCCTTTTTTGACTTTCCTTCCTTCCTTTTTCTCTTGTCTGTTTCTTTTCTTTCCCCTTCCTCTTCTTTCTTTCTTTCTTTCTTTTTCTTTCTTTCTTTCTTTTTTTCTTCTTCCTTCCTTCCTTCCTTTTGTCTCCTTTCCTTCCTTCCTTCCTTCTTTTTCTTTCTTTCTCTTTCTTTCTTTTTTCTTCTTTCTTTCTTTCTTTCTTTCTTTTTTCTTTCTCTTTCCTTCCTTTTCTTTCTTTCTTTCTTTCCTCCCTTCCTTCCTTCCTTCCTTCCTTCCTTTCTTTCTTTCTTTCTCCCTTATCTCTCCACAGTGGCTTTGTATCGTGAGCCTTCCCTGCACAACCTCTTCGAGCAGGCCCTGGCCAAGAAAGCCGAGGAGGGCGACGGGCAGCCCCGGAAAGAAGCCGCAGCCACGTAGTCCTGATGATCGGGTGGGGGCTGCCTCTCCTCCTCCACCCCCATGGCCCCCCTCGCCAGCCCCTCTCAACCGCCACCACCTCCAGAACACCCCTTCACGGGTCCTCAGGATGGCTCCCCACCTGATCAGCCTCTGGGATTCCCAACCTGCAAGGGATCTGCTGAGGAGGAGATCTGCTGACCGGGGGGGGGGGGAGGATTTTCCATTCTGGGGCAAAAAGAGACGGAGGGACGAACCACCAGGCTGCCCTGTCTCAAGCTAGGGGGCCACGATGGGGCCCGTCTCTTTGGGGGACCCTGTCTGTCCCTGCAAGGGGCTGACACAGCCCTGTCCCTCACCCCGGCAGACCCACCGAAGCTCTCCAGCCTCTCCTGGTGCCTGTCCTGACCATGGCCAGAGTGGATCCCGTCTTCTGGGCAAAGGAGACCAGGGCTTTATGGTGCTTCGCTCCCTGGGGCTGGCAACGCAGCTTCCAATAGCATCTCCACAAGCAAAGAATGGAGAAAAGGAAAAGATATATTCACTTTTTTTAATTCCCCCCCCCCCAAAAGAAGCCAGGCCGAAGCCTACGACAGAACAATCTTCTGTTTCTCGGAGGTGGTTTTTTTTTTTCTTTTTCTTTTTCCCCTTGTTTTTTAAATCCCTGCTCTGTTCAGCCCCCGGGTGGGTGACCTTGTCTTCAATCAAGAGACTGCCAACTTTATCTACGGTTTCAGGCCTGACCTCGGCCACCTCGGCCACCGGATTTGACAGCCGAACGGAGAGCAGAGAGAAGCAGCAAGGGAGGCTTCCAATCAGCTCAGGGAGCTGGGGGGGGTCCTTTCCTAGCTGGAGACCCCCCCCCAGACAGCAGGTCACCTTTCCCCCTTCTCCGCCTGCTGTTCTAACGGTGCAGTTTGAAACGGGCGGGAGGGGGGGGAAGGAATTATTTTTTTTCTTTCCCCCCCCCCGAAGAAAACTCTCCTTGCCAATCCTGCTGTCCTCTCTGCAAATTTGACACCGTGCCAATCAAAGACCTTGGAGTCCAAAAGGGTGACTTTGGGGGGGGGAGTCAAAATCGGAGGGGCTGGATTGCCCCCCCCCCTTCTTCTTCTACGGGCAGAAAAGTCCAAACTGGGGACGGAAGCCCCTTTCGCCTGCCGGAGACTTGTAGCCGCCCCCTCCCCCGATCTTCCCCCTCCCCAAATTGTGCCACGCCGCTCTTGGCCACCAGGCGGCAGCACGCCTCTCCGGCGCATCCCCGTCCTTGGAGCGAGAGAGACCCGGAGAAGTGCAGTACCTCATTTGGCCACTGGGTGGCAGCACTCTCGCCCCGGCGCAGGGCTGCGGGGAATCGCTCGCTTGCCATCGCGCGGGCACCGGGGGGGGGGAGGGAGTGGGGGGGGCGGGGGTCTCTTCTAAGGGTCTTCACCTGCCTCCCCACCCACCATCTGTCTCTTTGCCCATCTCTCAGGAGCTTGAAGTCACCTATTCCTTTCTTTGCAGGCAATAAATGAGGCGTGGGGGTGGGGGTGGGAGATTGCAGTCGTGGGCAGGGGGCGGGGCGGATTGCTGCTTGTGGGGTGGGGTCTCTCGAGCCTGTGGATCAGCGTGGGGCAGGGGCGGCTTCCTAACCTCTTGCCTTGTGCCTGTGTGTGTGATCCAAAAGCGGGGGGGGGGGGAGGCTGGAGAAGACCTCCACGATCCCTTCCAGGTCTACTCTAGTCTATCTGAAATAGCAACGTGATGGATCTGCTCCCTCCAGACAAGACCCCCCCCCGGACCCCTCCAACTCTCCGAAGCAAACCAAGCTCCCTAATACACTACCCATACTCCCCAGCCCTTCTTCCAGGCGGTTAAGCGCTCTGTCTCCACCCAATCCTGTAGGGTAAGGGGTCTCCAACCTTGGCAACTTTTAAGACTTGTGGACTTCAACTCCCAGAATTCCCCAGCCAGCATATGCATTGTGGCCCTGCTTACTCTCTTATAATCCCTTCCTCTCCAATCTCTCTGCTTTAAGGGATAGTTGGGGAAAAAAACAGGCATGGCTGGCTGGGGAATTCTAGGAGTTGAAGTCCATCAGTCTTAAAGAGGCCAAAGTTGGAGACCTGTGCTGTAGGGAGAGGAATCCGCCCACTCCCTCATTCTTGACCTCCCCAGGACCCCACGACCTTGACACCTCCTCTGCTCCATTTCAAAAAGAGCCAAAACTACAGGGTAGTCCTCAACTTATCACCACATTGAAGCCTTTGCTAAGGGAGATAGGTGTTGAGTTTTGCTGCAGTTTCATGACCCATCTAGGGAACCTCAGCAGTGCTGGAAGAGAAAGGAGTTTGGGGAAAGGAGGAGGGGGAGGAAGAAGAAGGAGGAGAAGGAGAAGAAGAAGAAGAAGAAGAAGAAGTAGTAGTAGTAGTAGTAGTAGTAGTAGTAGTAGTAGTAGTAGTAGTAGTAGTAGTAGTAGTAGTAGTAGTAGTAGTAGTAGTAGAATGTGGGGTCCTTGGTGCTCTCTGAACTTGGAAGGGTTTTTTTTGTAGACCAACGAGGGAACATCAGCAGCCCTGAGTGCTGGCTGAGGAATTCTGGGAATTGAAGTCCACAAGTCTTAAAGTTGCCAAGTTTGAAGACCCCTATTCTCCGATGCTCCCTTGGGTGGGCAATTCAGAGAGTTTCCCCCCTCCCTCAATTAGAGGTACAGACCCTCAAATCTGCTGCTGTGTGATTATTTGGGTGGCTTTAAGTAATTATTTCAAGAAGACGAGAGTCTTCTGCGCCTGAATTAGGAATTACGAATTTTCGAGCTGGCTGGGGAATTCTGGGAGTTGAAGTCCACCAGTCTTAAAAGTGGACCACGGTTCTATGGATATTTCCGAGCACTATCCTTAATAAGTGTCATGAAAACCGTAAAGGCGGGACCCCGTTCCTTGGAAAAGCCGGGTGGGGGCTTGGATGCCGCTGCGCTCCGGAATGCATCAGGCGCAATTCAGGGAAAATACTGCGCGGCGCAAGAGCCGAGGTTTGACAAGCCGGGCCGGGGAGGCGGGGCTTGGTCTCCTTAGCTCCGCCCCTGGTCCCGCCTCTCCCCCCTCCCCGCCTTGTCCCCTTCCCCTCGACCCCCCCCCCACTGAAAAGCAATAATAATATTAATAATCATCATAATCTTCATTAATATTCGCAATAATTGCGGGAACGCGCCTTCGGTCCTGCATGAAAAATTGGCTTCCGTCCAGCCGTTCGCCCCAATCCCTGGCGCGAAGGATCGGGCCGCCCCCCCCCCCGTCCTCCCCCCCTTTGGCACCCTAAAATAAAGGATACTTTCTACAGTTTTTTTTTCTCTTTTTTGAGCACTTGGTCTTTTGAGGGGAGTGGGGGGGGTTGCGGGGCTTCAGAAATGCGCGCGCTTCCGACCCAGAAATTGTCTGAGTATTATCCAGCGGAACGACTTGCCACCAGACTGCCACCCGAAGTTCTGGCTGCTCCAACCCCTGGAGGTCCGGAATGGTGTGTGTGTGTGTGTGTGTTGGTGTTGGGGTGTGTGTGTGTGTGTGTGTGTGTGTGTGTGTGTGTGTAAGATCTCGGGGTTGGACTAGATGACCTCGAAGGTCCCTTCCGACGCTTGTTAGACTTGTTCTCTCGACCCAAGTTTCCCCGTTCTTGTTGGTCCGGGGATTTCGGACGTGTGAATTAAGCACCCACCGGCTTCATGGGATACAAAACGGGGGGAGTTTCGGGGTACTGCTGCCCCCCACCCCACCCACCCCCCTAACTAGCCGGTGGGGCGGTGATGGGAACGCCAAGCCGAGATATCTGCTGGAGGGCTTAGCTGACCACGGCAGGACTGATTTCCACCCGATCCTAAATTGGGTCGGTCTGGTTTGAACCCAGATAGATATTCTGCAGTCCGGCTTGGGGGGGGGGGCGGAGCGGCAGCGGGACCCTCCGATGGGGCTCAGCCTGTTCTTGTTCCCCTGGAAGGGTGGGGGGGGTCATTCTCTTGAGTTTCCCTTCCCTACTCTGCGCACCCCGGGGGGAGGGTCTGCCCCTGGACGCCCCCCGCCCCGCGGCTGCAACCGGAGAGGCTCCGGCCGTCTTTGGCTGCCCTTCCTGGGACAGCTGGCCGGGCGGAAATGCCTTCGACAACTGGGTAATCCCCCCACCCCAACCCGGGAACTCGACCCGACCCTTCCCCGGCATTTCTGGAGCGGCGTCTCTGAGGCCAGCGTGCAGCTCTCGGATCTGCGGGCGAGGGGGACGCCATGCTCGTGGGGGTGGTCCTTGGGGGGCTCCTCTGGACGCTGGCCGTCTCAGGTAGGCCTCGGAGGGGGGGGCTGAGAGCCGGGGGACCCCCCACCCAACCACGTATTTGAACTCGAGTTTCCCCCTAGATTGTGCAAGGCTGGGTCTGTCCGCCTGCAAGGCGCTTGCAGGGCGCAGCAAGAACAGCCCGTCTCCCCACCTCCTCTCTTCCCCCCCCTCAGAACCCCCCCTCTTCTCTCCCCTCTCCAGCCGGGGGGTTTTTCGAAGTCGAGGGGCGCCTGAAAGGGCGGCTCCTCCGGAACTACTCCGCCACGGTCCTGCCGATCCGCCGCGTCTCCCACAAGGTCCCGGTGAGAGTGGGCATGTCCCTCTCGCAGCTGATCAGCTTAGTAAGTGGGGAGGGGGGTGGCAGGGCGGCACCGGGGGGGGGGCGGAGCGGGGGGAAAGCCCCGGACTTTACCCACCCCAAGCCCCGACTCGCTTCGCCACCGGCCTCGCTGCGAAGCCACCGAGAATGCAAAACACAGAATAGCTGGGCTGGAAGGCGATCTGCAGATCTTCTCCTCCGACCCCCTTGCTCAAGCAGGAGATCCTGTACCATTCCCGACAAAGGGCTCTCTTTGGATGGTTCAGCAGCCTATGGAGGACCCCTGGCTCCCACCCTGCCACTCCAAACGTGGCCAATAGGGACGGGGCTGGGGAGGATGGGGCGTGGAGGGCCATGGGCTCTTTCTCCTGAGGATATGTGTGGGGGAGTCTCTTGGGTACACAGCCAGGCTTCCCTGTCCCCTTTTGGGGTGCGAGTTACAGGCCGAGCCTCCCCCAAATATGTAAGACATATGTTGGGGGCATGGCTGTGGGGAGGGGGCTTCGGCCGTTGAGGTTACACACCTGATGCCGGCGGTTGAAGAGGCCAACGGAAGCTGCAACAGCTGAGATGGTAGCTATTAATAACTCATCGTCCACTGCCCAGCTTGCCTGGAGCTGGCGTTCCCTCGCGCCTGGTGGGAATTGGGGCGTTTAAGGAACTGTGGGATAGTCAGAGGGTTTCTCCCCCTGGTCTCTGGGAAGGGGAAAGGACAGGATACCAGCTGAGCCAGCCCCGGCCCCTCACTTTGAGGATGGAGAGGGCTGTGATCCAGTCCCGAGCATCTGTGTCCATTTGCTGGATCGGCCGGTCTTGCTTACTGACCATCGGAAAGATGGGAGCCTGTTTTGGCCAAGGATTGAAGCACAAAGTTAAAAACCAGGAGACGGTGAGTTCTAGTCCTGCCTTAGCCATGAAAGGCGACTAGATGACTTTGAGCTCATCACCAGGAGACAGAGAGTTCTAGTCCTGCCTTGGCCATGAAAGCTGACTAGATGACTATGGGCCAATCCCCGGGAGATGGGGAGTTCTAGTCCTGCCTTAAGCATGAAAGCTGACTAGGTGACTTTGAGCCAATCACCAGGAGATGGGGAGTTCTAGTCCTGCCTTAAGCATGAAAGCTGACTAGGTGACTTTGAGCCAATCACCAGGAGATGGGGAGTTCTAGTCCTGCCTTAAGCATGGTGACTATGGGCCAATCCCTGGGAGACGGGGAGTTCTAGTCCTGCCTTAAGCATGAAAGCCGACTAGGTGACTATGGGCCAATCACCAGGATACGGTGAGTTCTAGTCCTGCCTTAAGCATGAAAGCCGACTAGGTGACTATGGGCCAATCCCAGGAGATGGTGAGTTCTAGTCCTGCCTTAAGCATGAAAGCTGACTAGGTGACTTTGAGCCAATCACCAGGAGATGGTGAGTTCTAGTCCCACCTTAGGCACAAAAGCCAGCTGGGTGATTTGGGGGATAGGATGGAGATGGGGATGGGGATGGGGATGGGGATGGGGAGGAGAGGAGAAGAGAGGAGAGGAAATCTAAATCTCCAGGTCACTTATGTTAGTTGCCATCTTATGCTTACTTGGGGAGGATGGAACGGAAGGTGCAAAACTAGGGGAAAATGAAAGTAGCCACTGAATCTCCTGGAGAAGCTGCCTCAAGGTCACCCAGCTGGAAGAAGGAAGGAGCCGCATAGCAAACTGAGCTTGGACTGACCATTACGAAAACATGTCTTCTGGACCTGGTTGGTCGTGTGTGTGTGTGTGTGTGTGTGTGTGTGTGTGTGTGTGTGTGTGTGTGTGTGTGTGTGTGGTGTGTTTGTGTCAGGGATAGGAGGCAGTTAAGGGAGGGAAAAGTTGAACTTAGGGACACTGTGACACTCAGTTCCGGCCTTTCTCAATGAAGGGAGCCAACGGTTGTTTCTATTTAGAGGTGGCAGGTCGACAACTTAGCAATGGACTTTTGTGCCGAATCCTGGCCTGACCTCCCTGGTCTAAGAAACCAAGAGAGGCAGCAAATGACCAAAACAAACAAACAAACAAACAAACAAAAAAACCCCACCTCCCTTTCGAGTCATTGCAATTTAATTCCCCCCGTCTAACGGAACCGGGAAGAATTAAATCGTGCCTTTTTCAAAGCCGGTGGGTTTCAGAATGAATCAAAGCGTTTCCCCAGGGAGATCCCAAAAGGTGAGACTACCAAGAAGACCCCCCCCTCCCCCCACTTAGCCCGGATCCCTTCCCAGGACTGTGCTATCTGAGGATTCTAGAAGTTTGGAGGGCTCCCCAAGGTCATCTAGTCCACTGGTTCTCAACCTCTTTAATGCCACGACCCCCCAACCGGTCGTAAGTCGAGGACTCCTCAACCGGTCGTAAGTCGAGGACTCCTCAACTGGTCGTAAGTCGAGGACTACTCAACTGGTGCAGCACCATTTGCAGACTGGGGCTTTTGGCGGGCTCAGCAGGGCAGAGACAGCCTGGACGATTCCTATTGGCTTTGGAAAGCCAATAGAATTAGACTCTATTCAAGAGAGTCTCTTCTATTGGCTTTCAAAAGCCAATAGAATAAAAGGGAGTAGCACAACCAAGGAAAAGGGGGGGGGAATGGCGGACTGCGTTGTTTGGCGACCCCCGTGAAATGGTCGTTCAACCCCAAATGGGATCCCGACCCACAGGTTGAGAACCACTGATCTAGTCAACCCCCCCCCACTCAATGCTGGGTTCCTGATAAAGGCCTGAGGTCCAGTCTTTGCATGAACCCATCTGCCACAGTGGGGGGGCAGCCCCTCCTCCCTCAATCACTGGCTCTTCCTGGGAGGGTGTTTATCCTTTTTCGGAGTATTGAAAGTCCCGGCAATATGGAGGCTCTGGAAAGGACCCCAATGGACACCAGGCATCTTTGTGTTCTTTTCAGAATGAGAAGGATGAAGAGCTGACCACAAAGGTCTATATGGACCAGGTGAGTAAAATAAATAAATAAATAGACCGCCATCTTAACTTTTTTGCCCTCCGTGGACAATTGCTGCCTCTGCCACAGTATTAGAAAAGCAAGGATACTTTTCTTGAACTTTCTCGTCCACGGAGGATCGAACAGGATGGGAAATTTGAAGCTGGAGTAGAAGGAAAAGCAGCTATTTGGGGGGGGAGGGGAAGAGAAAGAGGAAGACGGGTTCAAGGACAGTTGTAGAGAGATTGTGGGGAGGGTCTCTGGGCCCCTAGCAAGTGGGATGTTGCCTATAACAGCCACAAAGCACAGCGCTCCTGGGCAGTTGACCTCATCAATGTGGCTCCATCTGGGTTGCCAAAAATTGAAGGTATCCAGAGAAACAATTTCTGCTCGTTACCTCCTTCCTGAAGTCTGACACTGTGCCGTATACAGATAGTCCTCACCTTACATCCACAAGTGAGCCCAAAATTTCTGTTGCTAAGTGACGTTTGTGAAGTGAATTTTGATCCATTTTACGACTTTTCTAGCCACAGTTATTAAGTGAATCATTGCAGCTGTTAAGTTAGTAATGTTGTTAAGTGAACTTGGCTTCCCCATTGACCTTGCTTGTCAGAAGGTCGCAAAAGGAGATCACGTGACCCCGGGGATGCTGTGACGGTCATAAATACGAGTCACTTGCCAAGCGGCCAAGTTTTGATCACGTGACCATGGGGATGCTGCGATGGTCATAAGTGTGAACAATGGTCACAAGTCACTTTTTTCAGTGCCAATTTAACTTTGAATGGTCGCTAAATGATCTGTGGAAAGTCGAGGATGGTCTGTACCTTATTAACTTACCATTCTTTAACTTACTGGCTGGCCTGTAATTTTTCCTCTTTTCTGCTGGATTATTCCATCATCTTCCTTGCCGGCTTTCCTTTTCCATCTCAGGAGTGGATTGACTACCGGCTCACCTGGGATCCGGCCGAATTTGAGGGAATCACGTCCATCCGACTTGATGCAGACAAAGTGTGGCTCCCGGATATCGTTCTCATGAACAAGTGAGTCTTCATGAAGACTAGAATCTTGATGCTGGCCTCATTGATAACTGTTGGGGTGGGACAGGGTGTTGGAGCTGACTGGAGCCTCCTCTTTCCTCTCTGACCTGGCATGGGGGTGTATGCGGGGGGCAGTAAGGACAGAGGCAAGAGACAGAAAAGAATAACCACCACTGTCAGACCTGCCCCAATTCGGTCCTTTAGGAAAGAAAGACCCTCGACTCCCACTTGGTTAAAGCGAAGGGTTCTTTTACTGAGGATCTTGGCTGCCATAAAAAATGGCTATAAAATGGCTGCAATACTCCAATGAAGGATTTTGAGCGTCCATTTTTCTGTAGAAGGTTGAAGCGGTTTCGTGTTTCTGTCCACAACAATGATGGCGTCTTTCTTTTCCCTCCAGCAACGACGGCGTCTTTGAAATTGCTCTCAGCGTGAACGTCCTCGTGCACCACAATGGGAGGGTCCAGTGGCAGCCCCCGGCCCTTTATCGGAGCAGCTGCAGCATCCAGGTTAGACTCTGCCCCCAGCCCTTGCCTTTTTGCCCACGATGGGCTTTGTAGTTCGGCCTATCATGGGAATAGGTGAGATTAAGGCAGGGGTCCTCAAACTTGGCCCTTTTATGACTTGTGGACTTCAACTCCCAGAATTCCTCAGCCAGGCATACATGCCTGGCTGAAGAATTCTGGGAGTTGAAGTCCACAAGTCATAAAAGGGCCAAGTTTGAAGACCCCTGGATTAAGGGAAGCAGGTTTGTCAGAAAGTTACAAAAGGAGATCACATGACTCTGGGACACGGCAACCATCATAAATATGAATCAGGTGCCAAGGGTCTGAATTTTATTCACATGACTACGGGGATGCTGCAACGGTCATAAGTGTGGAAATTGGTTATAAATCACTCTTTCAGTGCCATTGTAACTTTGAACGGTCACTAAATAAACGGTTGTGAGTCGGGGACTGCCTGTCCTGCATTCTAAACCCTGTGCCACCACAGCTCTTAACAGCCTCCTTGCTTAGCAATGGAAATTGCAGTCCCAATGGTCATCGTAAGTTGAGGAGTACTTGTGTTTAATAAAGGAGGATGTGGTTAATGGACTACACCAAGGTGGCATATACGTCCTGGGTTTTTTCCCCTCTTGGTTTTTTTTTTTTTTTTTTGCATTGCAGGTGACCTACTTCCCGTTCGATTGGCAAAACTGCACAATGGTCTTCCGGTCGTACACATACGATGCCTCGGAAGTCACCCTTCTGCACCCCGTCAATGAGAACGGGCAGGAGGTGAAGGAGATCTTAATCTACGAGAACACATTTATTGGTGAGGAAAAAACGCCGAGATGCGGGGATGGTTGTCGGTTTGCTGTGCAGACTCAAGTATGTGATAAAAATCCATGGTCCTTGGGTATGTCCCACGAACCCCGCACACCAGCTTTGTTCAATTAACCAAGGGAGGGTTTCATGGGAACCCCAGTCTCAGTTCGCAATCAATGCAATTTTTCTTTATTTTCATTCCTTACAATGTCTCTTTCAAAGGATGCGTGTCCAAAGGGACAGTGGGGATGACAATGATGTTATCCATTCAGCCATGTCCATTCTCTTGACGATTCTCAGGGCCAGGGGGGTCCATCTCCTGATCTTGCACTGCTTCTTTTGAGTTGTTCTGTGCTCTGGCTCAGAGGTCCCCAACCTTTTGGACACCAGGGACCAGTGCCATGGAGAAAGGATTTTCCGCGGACGAGTGGGGGTGTGGTTTTGCATACTGCCTTCATCCTGCGGAAGGGCTTTGCTTATTTGTGCGGCCCGGTTGCTGGCATGCTGCAGACCAATGATGGTCCACAGACCGGGGGCTGGGTACCCCGGTTCTAGCTGTTGTCAGCTTTGAGAGTGACGATTTTCTTGGATGGTCTGGTTTCCTGTTACCACTGACTCTTCCAAACACACAGTGGTTGGTACCTCGGTACTCATCCTTAATTGGTTCCAGATGGCGTGATAAGTACCAAAAACAGTGAGCATCAAACCAATTTTTCCCATCAGAAATAATGTAGTGAGGCTCAAGGTAGCCGACACCAACAAGTTCTAGCTTTTACGCTGAGTACCAAACAAACGATGAGTAGCGAGACAACTTTTCACGTCAAAATGCACTAAATTCGATGAATTTCAAAACAGTTGAGTACCGAGGTACCGCTATAAATGCTTTTTCCAGCAAATTCCCCCACACGATATGGCCAAAACAAGTGAGATGCAGTTTTTGTGATGTTTTGCCTTGCCTGGTGTTACGCACTCCAGTATTTGCTTGTTAGTCACCTTTGCCATCCCAGGGATACACAGGAGTCTTCTCCAGATCTGCGAGGTCTATTTTAAAAAAAAGGACAGGGTTCAATTTGCACAATTGTGGCCGCCATCTTGTTTTGATCTCCTGGCCTCAAATCAATGTCCATATTGTGTCTTAAGCCATCCTCAAAGAGATCTAGAGTAGGGCGGCCTTCTATCCTGGGTCAAACGAATCCAGGATTTACCCACAGAATCCTCCCTTCTGTGCAGACTATCTCCCCTCCGGAATACTGTATATTCTTGCTTTGACAATATGCAAAACTGTCTGGTATTTACTGGGTTAATACGTAGCTTAAAGTGGGGGGGGCTAAAAAGCCCGGGAAAGAAAGAGGAAGTAAACTTTTGATCTTCACACTAATTGGATAATGTGACTGCAAGATAAGGGAGGGGTTTAGCAAGAAAAGTTTGATGCCAGCAAGAGGAAGTCAGATTCTGGCATCAAAACATCCATGATGGTGACCGGCAATTTGTAGCTCTGTAATAAAGACTTTAGGAAACATGCCTGAAAGTTCTTTGAAGTGCTTCATTAGTCGGAACCCTGACACTTGGCTTTGCCCAGGTCCGTCTCTCGGGGCTCTTCCTCAATCTGCTCAAAGAACAAGGGGGCTTGTCAGCCTAGAGTGAACCTCTCCACCCCACTGAAGAAGACGTAAGTGTGGGGTCGGGGGGCTTTCCTTTCAGATGTCCTCCCTCCTTTCTTTCCCCAGACAACGGGCAGTGGGAGATCCAGCACAAACCGTCCCGCAAAAACACTCATCCGGACGATCCGCTTTACGAGGATATCACCTTCTACCTGATCATCCGTCGCAAACCGCTTTTCTACCTCATCAACGTCATCATTCCTTGTATCTTGATCACCATCCTGGCCATCTTCGTGTTTTATCTCCCGCCGGATGCTGGTGAGCCGGCCGCGAGGGAACTTGGGTGTCTTTCGTGGCAGCGCACAGCAGTTAGGGCTAGGATAAGAATTACACTATTATCAAAGAAATGATGGAATAGAATATTCTGTTCTGTTCTTCATTCCTCTATTCTATTCTGTTCTGTATTCTATATTCTCTATTCCAGTGATGGCGAACCTTTTAGAGTCTGAGTGCCCAACCCCCCTTCCCCACCCGCTCCACCCTGCCCCACTTGCCGGGCCACCCACCCCCTCCACAGTCCGTCGCAGATCGCTCAGGCAACCCTACAGCACCATGGTGGACACGCCCTCCATCCGCGCCCCACAACATCATTTGCGTGTGACTTGTCCCTGCTGCCCAGCTGCCATGTGCTTGGGTGCGCTGCTCCACGCCCGGGGATGACTATCCTCTGGGGGGGCTGCTGAGGGGGTGGCAGGACTGGGGCGACGGCGCACATGCTCACAGAGAGGGCTCTGAGTGCCGCCTCTGGCATGCGTGCCATAGGTTTGCCACCACTGCTCCTATTCTATTCTATTCTATTCTATTCTATTCTATTCTATTCTATTCTATTCTATTCTATTCTATTCTATTCTATTCTATTCTATTCTATTTCTTATTCTATTCTATTCTGTATTTTATTATTTCTATTCTGTATTTTATTATTTCTATTCTATTCTATTTCTTATTCTATTCTATTTCTTATTCTATTCTATTCTGTATTTTATTATTTCTATTCTGTATTTTATTATTTCTATTCTATTCTATGCTATGCTATGCTACGCTATTCTATGCTGAATTCTATTCTATTTTATATTCTATTCTATTATGAATTCTATTCTGTTCTATTATTCTATGCTATGCTATGCTATGCTATTCTTTCTTCTATTCTTCTATTCTATATTCTATTATTATTTCTTATTCTATTCTATGCTATGCTATGCTATGCTATGCTATGCTATTCTTTCTTCTATTCTATTTTCTATTCTATTATGAATTCTATTCTATTCTATTTTATATTCTATTCTATTCTATTACTCTATTCTATGCTATGCTATTCTTTCTTCTATTCTTTCTTCTATTCTATATTCTATTCTACTCTATTCTATTATTATTTCTTATTCTATTCTATTCTAGTCTATATTTTATTCTATTCTGTATTTCTATTCTATTCTATTCTATTCTCTATTCTCTATTGTATTCTATATTCTAGTAAGGTCAGAGTGGGTCACCTCCTGTGATTTGAACCCAGGACTTCCCCTGCAGTGTGGAAGCGGTTCTCCTGCAAGGGGAGTTGAGTGCAAGGCCATTTTTTACCGCCTGTGCCGTCCTCTGGGGCAGCTCCAGGCTGAGCTGCGCCTGGTTGACTTCTCCTTCTCCTTGGACCAGGCGAGAAAATGACCCTCTCCATCTTCGCCCTCCTCACCCTCACCGTCTTCTTGCTGCTGTTGGCCAAGAAGGTCCCCGAGACGTCCCTGGCGGTGCCCATCATCATCAAGTACCTGATGTTCACCATGATCTTGGTCACTTTCTCCGTCATCCTCAGCGTGGTGGTGCTCAACATTCACCATCGCTCACCCAATTCCTACAAGATGCCCTTCTGGGTGAGGCAGGTAAAGGGGCCGAGAAGGTCATCCAGTAGGGTCCTCGGTGCCATCTGAGCTGGGCGGTGTCCTTGCAGACGTTTCATGACCCAACTGGGGAACATCATCAGTGCCGGAAGGGAGTGGGGTGTGTGGAGAGGAGGAGGACTGTGGGGTCCTTGGTGCTCTCTGAGCTGGGTGGTTTTCTTGCAGACGTTTCATGACCCCACTTGGTTACATCATCCGTGCTAGAAGGGAGGAGGAGGAGGAGGAGGAGGAGGGGGAGGAGGAGACCTTGGTGCTGTCTCAGCTTGATGGTTTCCTTGCAGACGTTTCATGGCCCAACTAGGGAACATCATCAGTGCTAGAAGAGAGGGAGTTGTGGAGAGGAGGAGGATGGGGAAAAGAAAAGGTAGAAGGAGAAGAGAAAGAGGGGGAGGAGGAGGACGGGGGAGGGGGTCCCTAGTGTTCGCTGAGCCAGGGGGTCTTCTTGCAGACGTCTCATGACCCAACTAGGGAACATCATCAGTGCTAGAAGAGGGGGTGTGGAGAGGAGAAAGAGGAAGAGGAGGAGGAGGGGAAGGGGGAGGGGGAGGAGGTGGTGGTGCTGGAGGAGGACTGTGAAGTCCTTGGTGCTCTCTGAGCTGGGTGGTTTCCTTGCAGACATTTCATGGCCCAACTAGGGAACATCATCAGTGCTAGAAGGGAAGGGTTGAGGAGAGGAGGAGGAGGAGGAGGAGGAGAAAGAGGAGGAGGAGAAAGAGGAAGAGGAGGACCACCATGGGGTCCTTGGTGCTCTCTGAGCTGGGTGGTTTCCTTGCAGACGTTTCATGGCCCAACTAGGGAACATCATCAGTGCTAGGAGGAGGAGTGGGGGAAAGGACAAGGAGGAGGAGGAGGAGGGCAATGACAACTGTGGGGTCCTTGTGGGTCTCTGAGTTGGGGGGTTTCCTTGCAGACGTTTCATGGCCCAACTAGGGAACATCATCAGTGCTAGAAGAGAGGGGGTTGTGGAGAGGAGGAGGATGGGGAAAAGAAAAGGTAGAAGGAGAAGAGGAAGAGGGGGAGGGGGAGGACGGGGGAGGGGGTCCCTAGTGCTCTCTGAGCCAGGGGGTCTTCTTGCAGATGTCTCATGACCCAAATAGGGAACATCATCAGTGCTAGAAGAGGGGGTGTGGAGAGGAGAAAGAGGAGGAGGAGGAGGAGGAGGAGGAGGAGGAGGAAAAAGAGGAGGAGGAGAAAGAGGAGGAGAAGAAAGAGGAGGAGGAGGAGGAGGAGGAAGGAGCAGAGGAGGAGGAGGAGGAGGAGGACGACTGTGGGGTTCTTGGTGCTCTCTGAGCTGGGTGGTTTCCTTGCAGACGTTTCATGGCCCAACTAGGGAACATCATCAGTGCTAGAAGGGAAGGGTTGCGGAGAGGAGGAGGAGGAGGGGGGGGGAGGACCGTGGGGTCCCGGATGCTCTCTGAGCCGGGTGGTCTCCTTGCAGACGTTTCATTTTAAAGCTCTGCTTTGTACCTGGACCAATTCTTCTGGGTCAGGTAAAAAAAAGCGGAGAGACAGAGGGACTTTCCCTCCCTTCTCCTCCAGGTGTTTATCCACAAACTGCCCCCATATCTGTGCCTGCAGCGTCCAAAGCTGGAGCCCCCCCTCAAGGCGCCCCCACCACTGCCCCGCCGGGAGACCGATCAGTACTTCATTCGGAGCCCCGTCTGCGACTTCTCCAAGCCCAGCAGGTGCCCAGGGAGGCTTTGGGGCAGGAAAGGAAGCCGGAGGGAGGGAGGGAGGGAGGGGGAAGGAAGGAAGGAAGCAGGGAAGGGAGAAAGAGAGGGGAGGGGAAGGAGAAAGAGGAGGGAGGGAGGGAGAAAGAGAGGGGGAGGGAGGGGAAAGGAGAGAGGAAAGGGGGAAGGAGAAAGGAAGGCAAGAAAGGAAGCAGAGAAGGGAGGAGAGAGGGAAGGAGGGAGGGAGGGGAAAGGAGAAAGGGAGGGAGAAAGAGAAGGGGAGAGAGGGGAAAGGAGAGAGAGAAGGAAGAAGAGAGGGGGAGCGAGAGGGAGGCAGGGAAGGAAGCAGGGAGGGAGGGAGGGGAAAGGAGAAAGAGGAAGGAGAGAGAGAGAGAGGGAGGGGAAGGAGAGAGGAAGGCAGGAAAGGAAGGAGCGAGGGAGGGAGGGAGCAAGGGAGGGAGGAGGAAAGTAGAGGGAGGAGGGGGAAGAGAGGAAGGGAGGGAAAAAAGGGAGGAACCACGAACGGAGGGAGGGAGAGGGGAGGAACGGAGGAAAGGGACCGAGAAAGAAGAGAGGGATGAACAGACGGAGGGAGAGGGGAGGAAGGGAGGAAAGGGACAAAGAAGAGAGGGATGAATGGAGGGAGGAAGGGAAGGAGGAAATGAGAGAGGAAGGAAGGAGTGGGGAGGGGGAAGGGAAGGACAGACAGGGAGGGAGGGAGGGAGGAATAACTTTTGGATCTTTCCAAAAAACGCAAGATGTGCTCACATATCAACAGGGCGTCCTACTTTCAGCACTTTGTCAAATGGCCTCTTTGCCGTCCTGTGCGTGTTGGAAAGACAACTTTGCACAAAGGCAACACAAAAGTGTTGGATCGTTGGGAAGGCAGAAAAGCCGGGCCGGATATCCCAGAATCTTCCCCGGATATTTTTCCAGGGTGCAAAGCAGGCGGCGAAGGGGGTTCCTCTCACCCCACCCCTGCTGGCTGGGGAATTCTGGGAGTTGCAGTCCGCCTATTCCAGTGGTTCTCCACCTGTGGGTCGGGACCCCCATTTGGGGTCGAACGACCATTTCACGGGGGTCGCCCAGCAACGCAGTCCGCCATTTCCCCCCCCCCCCTTTTCCTTAGCTGTGCTCCTTCCTTTTATTCTATTGGCTTTTGAAAGCCAATAGAAGAGAGTCTCTTGAATAGAGTCTAATTCTATTGGCTTTCCAAAGCCAATAGGAATTGTCCGGGCTGTCTCTGCCCTGCTGAGCCCGCCAAAAGTCCCAGTCTGCAAACGGTGCTGCACCAGTTGAGTAGTCCTCGACTTACGACCGGTCGAGTAGTCCTCGACTTACGACCGGTTGGGGGTCGCGGCATTAAAAAGGTTGAGAACCACTGGCCTATTTTCAAGCGGCTGAGCCAGAGCCTCAGGCCCGTCGAGGGGAGGGAGCCCCTTCCTCCTTCACCCCCCTCCTCTCCTCCAAGGTTCCAGCTGGAGGCCTTCTCCATGAGCCTGCGACGGTTCATTGACGGCCCCAGCCACAGCCTCGCTCTGCCCCCCGACCTGAAGTCGGCCGTGGACGCCGTCCTGTACATCGCCCAGCAGCTCCAGGAGCAGGAAGACTACGACGGGGTGAGTTGGGGAGGGAGGAAGTGTTGATAGAAAAACCTTCATCAGGGTCCAGTCCAAGCCGGAAATAATCAGAATGGAGACTGCTTTAGAAAGACGGTTGTCGTCTATTGGAGAGCAGAGCTAGACAGAACGATCGCTCTGGGAAAAAAAAAAAAAAGAAGAGAGAGCACATGTAGCGGGGTTTTTATACCTTCGTGGGCTTTTGTTTGGAGAACTTTGACCCGAGTCTGCCTTTCTGGGATTCTGATGGTGGTGGGTTCACCCTATTGTGTCCCAAAGGTCATATCCTGCTTCTCTGGTGCTGTGGCTGATGTGTGTTGGATGTGTGTGTGTGTGTGTGTGTGTGTGTGTGTGTGTGTATGTGTGTGATTGTTGAGTCTTGGGATCTTTGTCTTTCTAATCCCATCAGCTCATTTTCAATCCCATTTTCCTGACTCCAGTCTTTCTGAAAGGATTATCACATCTGCATTTCTGCAGAGCTGGTTTCTGTTCAGGGCAGAGAGACTGGGTGTGTGTGAGGGGGGGGGAGGGGGTTGGTTTCTGCCTTTAAGATCCTTTGGGGAAATATAATATTCTGCCTTTTTAATGTTTCCCAAAATATTTCTTTCTCTGGATTCTTCCCACGGAAGGAAGGAAGGAAGGAAGGAAGGAAGGAAGGAAGGAAGGAAGGAAGGAAGGAAGGAAGGAAGGAAGGAAGGAAGGAAGGAAGGAAGGAGAGAAAATGGAGGAAGGAAGGAGAAAAAAGGGAGGGAGGGAGGGAGGAAGGAAGGAAGGAAGGAGAAAAGGGAGGGAGGGAGGAAGGAAGGAGAAAAGAGAGGGAAGGGAAAGGAAGGACGGAAGGAGAAAAGGGAGGAAGGAAGGAAGGAAGGAAGGAAGGAGAAAAGGGAGGGAGGAAGGAAGAAAGGAGAAAAGGGAGGAAGGAAGGAAGGAAGGAAGGAGAAAAGGGAGGGAGGAAGGAGAAAAGGGAGGGAGGAAGGAAGGAAGGAAGGAGAAAAGGGAGGGAGGAAGGAGAAAAGGGAGGGAGGAAGGAAGGAAGGAAGGAGAAAAGAGAGGGAGGGGAAAGGAAGGACGGAAGGAGAAAAGGGAGGAAGGAAGGAAGGAAGGAAGGAAGGAAGGAAGGAAGGAAGGAAGGAGAAAAAAGGGAGGGAGGGAGGAAGGAAGGAAGAAGAAAAGGGAGGGAGGAAGGAAGGAAGGAGAAAAGGGAGGGAGGAAGGAAGGAAGGAAGGAAGAAAGGAAGGAGAAAAAAGAGAGGGAGGGAGGAAGGAAGGAAGGAAGGAAGGAAGGAAGGAAGGAAGGAAGGAAGGAAGGAAGGAAGGAAGGAGCAAATCAATCCCCAGATCTTCCGAGGGTCCAAAACTCCAGGGGTCCACCACCACCAAGAGATCAACACCCTAACCCTTTTCATGGACTGGGTGGACTTTGATCTCGTGATGGTGGCCATCTTGACCTTTTTGACACGCTTCCACCTCCCTCCCTCCTGAGGCCGCTTGCCCACCCCAACCCCTCCGTAACCTCCCTCGGGCTCCCATGTGTGGCGGAGGGGGCCTTTCCAAGCCCCCCACTCGCCCATCCACGGATGCCTCTCCCCCTCCAGCTGAAGGAAGACTGGGAGTATGTGGCCTTGGTGGTGGACCGTCTCTTCTTCTGGACCTTCGTGGTCTTCACCTCCATCGGCACCCTCATCATCTTCCTGGACGCCAGCCTCCACCTGCCCCCGGAGAATCCTTTCCCCTGAGGAGACCCCTCCCCATACCCACAGGGAAGGCAGACCCCCCTCTCCAGCCAGCCAGAGAAGACAACCCAGGAGGAGGTGGAGATGCCTTCAAACCATCTTCATCCGGGAACAGCTTCCCCAACGTGGCGCTCTCCAAATGGGTTGGACTGGAACTCCCATTTCTCCCCGCCGGCAGGGGGCTGAGGCTCATAGGAGTTGGAGTCCAAGGCACGTGGAGGACCCCCCCCCCAAGGAAGGTCTGCCCTAGAGTCCAGCTACTTGTCACCGCAGAGTTTTGGGTTGCAACGGTGAAACCTGGAAAACTTTGCTCCCAATTTTGCTTTGGAAGAGACAAGCTGCAGGGAACGTGGTTGTGGAGAGACGCAATTCGTGTGTTGCCCCCCCCCCAATTTCCTGTTGAGCTTCCCCTAAATTCCCTTCTCCTGGTCTTGTGCGTTCCAGAAGGGCAGGACTACACTTCCCATCCTCCTTGGCAAGCCCAACCAGGATGTAAAACTTCCTCCATCCGTTATGTATTCAAGATGGACGGTGTTTAACATTTACATGTTACTCATATGTAAGCGTGTACGTCTATACCAGAGGTCTTCAAACTTGGCCCTTTGATGACTTGTGGACTTTAACTTCAACTCCCAGAATTCCTCAGCCAGCGTGAGGGAACTAGGACCCTTTGATGACTTGTGGACTTCAACTCCCAGAATTCCTCACCCAGCGTGAGGGAACTATTACTTTTTTATGATTTGTGGACTTCAACTCCCAGAATTCCTCAGCCAGCGTGAGGGAACTAGGACCGTTTTATGACTTGTGGACTTCAACTCCCAGAATTCCTCACCCAGTGTGAGGGAACTATCACCCTTTTATGACTTGTGGCTGAAGAATTCTGGGAGTTGAAGTCCACAAGTCATCAAACGGCCGAGCTTGAAGACCCCTCCTTGTGGACTTCAACTCCCAGAATTCCTCAGTCAGGGACTGCCTGGCTGAGGAATTCTGGGTGTTGAAGTCCACAAATCATAAAGGGGCTAAGTTTGAAGACCCCTGGTCCATACACAGGTTGTATATAGTATGTTTTAAATGTGTGTTATGTATGTGTACACTTGGAGAACAAGAGACTAAATTTCATTTTTAATGTGTGCCGTTGTGCCCACGATAAAAAATGACAATAAAGGTTATCTAATCTCATGTAACCAATTCTGCTTTTGTTTCATGAAAGTTAGACCCTTATTTTTTTTAAAAAAGTGCTACTTTTCTTAATTTAATATAATTACAGCGACGAATGCAAATCCATCCTTTGGAGATTTATAAATATCGTCCTGCTTTGCTCCAGGCACAGGGGGTCCTCGGCTTACGACCGCAACGGAGCCCAAAATTTCTGTTGCTAAGTTGTAAAGTGAGCTTTTGCCCCATTTTTTTAAGCTTCCTTGCCGCAGTTGTTCAGCGCAGGTGCGAAGTTAGGAACACGGTCGTTAAAACGAATCCAGCTTCCCCATGGACTTTGCTACTCAGAAAGTTGCAAAAGGGGACCATGGGACGCTGCGACCGTCGTAAATACGAGTCAGTGTCCGAGTTTTTATCACCTGACCACGGTCCTAAGTGTGAAAAACGGTCAAAGTCACTTTTTTTCAGTGCCGTTATAAGTTTGAATGGTCACTAAATGAACTGTTGTAAGTCGAGGACTGTATATAGAATAGAATAGAATAATATAGAATTGAATTGAATTGAATAGGATAATAAACTATAGAATAGATAGAATAGAATAAAATATAGAATTGAATTGAATAGAATAATAAAATATAGAATAGAATATAGAATATAGAATAGAATAGAATATAGAATTGAATTGAATAGAATAAAATATAGAATAGAATATAGAATTGAATAGAATAAAATACAGAATAGAATTGAATTGAATTGATTATAGAATAGAATAGAATAGAATATAGAGTATAGAATAGTATACAGTATTGAATTGAATAGAATAAAATATAGAATAGAATAGAATATAGAATTGAATAGAATAATAAAATATAGAATATAGAATAGAATAAAATATAGAATAGAATAGTATAGAATATAGAGTATAGAATAGAATAGAATAGTATGTAGTATTGACTTGAATAGAATAATAAAATATAGAATAGAATAGAATATAGAATTGAATAGAATAATAAAATATAGAATAGAATATAGAATAGAATAAAATATAGAATAGAATAGAATAAGAATAGAATAGAATAGAATAGAATAGAATAGAATAATGATAATAGAATAGAATCTGGAAGGGACCTTGGAGGTCTTCTAGTCCAGCCCCCCGCTCAAGGAGAACCTATACCATCTCAGACAAATGACTGTCTAGCTAGCCTCTTCTTAAAAACCTCCAGTGATGGAGCACCCACTATTTCTGGTGGCAAGCTGTTCCACTGGCTAATTGTCCTCCCTGTCAGGAAGTTTTTCTATATCTATATAAGCCGCAACAAACTTAATTCCCACCTCTTTCTGAAGCCTCTTTTGTTTTCCACAAATGGTCAGGAATTGGTAGGTAGGGACAGTGTCAGAATTGGGGGGGGGGGGAATAAGGATTTTGGGGGGGGGTCTTCAAAGATCTTCCCTTGCCCGTTTTGTGGGAAGCCCGGATTTTGGTGTCCAAAGATCTCAGCCCTTTGCAACCCAACGGATGCCCCCCCTCCAGAGTTTCACTCTCCCCTTGTGTGAATAACACCCCTGAAGTTGTGTTAGTGGGTTGTGCGGTTAGGGGGAAACCCAGGGCAAACAGAGTGACTGAAGCGGTGAGGTTCAAAGTCCCACCGAAAGCCCGATTAAACATTACCGGGAGAAGATGGTGCCAAATTGGTTATAGAATAAAAGCCAGGAGAAATTTTTTGCAAACATTTCTTTCTTTATGGACTTTTTGCTCCAAGGCTCCCTCGGACGGGTCAACGGTTCAGCCTCAAGAAAAAGGGTCCCGGCGTCCATGCTTCCCATCTTCCACTTCCCAATCGCTCAGGGCACTCGAGACGTGCTCAGGAACACACCCTCCGCGATGTAGACCGGAACGGTGCACAGCGCCAGCCGTGTCCCCTCTGCCCCCTCCCCTTTGATGCTAGACTCGGCTCTGATTGGCCATTTGGCTGAGCCGGTCCTGGTAAAACCGAAAAAGGTTCCAGCCATCTTGGGCCGTGAGGTTCTCCCCTCCCCTCCTCTCCAGGTAGGCCACGTTTTCGGGCTTCAGGTGCGAGACATGCATGCGAAGCTCGGAGCAGCCTTGTTCCCAAGCGGCCTGAAATATGGGGGGGGGAGAGATAGAAAAAGCAGTTTGCAAAGGGTCAGCGCTACCCCCATCCCACCCCGCTTGGTTTGCCCCATCCGGACATCGGTGGCAACTGGGACAGTGGAGACGCTGGTTCCCCCCCCCCCCGAGTGACATCATCAGCCTTAAGTGGGCAAACTTGGGTCTGGTGGTTTGAAGGCGGCAGCTTAGAAAACAGGAGACTGGGAGTTCTAATTCCGCCAACATGAAAGCCGGTTGGGTGACTTTGGTCCAATCACCAGGTGATGGTGAGTTCTAGTCCTGCTTTAAGCATAAAAGCCAACTGGGTGATTTTGGTCCAATCACCAGGCGACGGTGAGTTCTAGTCCCGCTATAAGCTTAAAAGCCAACTGGGTGACTTTGGTCCAATCACCAGGTGGCGGTGAGTTCTAGTCCCGCTCTAAGCATAAAAGCCAACTGGGTGACTTTGGTCCAATCACCAGGCGACGGTGAGTTCTAGTCCCGCTATAAGCATAAAAGCCAACCGGGTGACTTTGGTCCAATCACCAGGCGATGGTGAGTTCTAGTCCCGCTATAAGCATAAAAGCCAACTGGGTGACTTTGGTCCAATCACCAGGCGACGGTGAGTTCTAGTCCCGCTCTAAGCATAAAAGCCAACAGGGTGACTTTGGTCCAATCACCGGGCGATGGCGAGTTCTAGTCCCAGCTTATGCACGAAAACCAGCTGGGTGGCTCCAGGCCAATCACCAGGAGACGGGTGAGTTCTAGTCCTGCCTTCGGTGTGAAAGCTGGCTGGTGGCTTTGGGCGACTCATTCCCTCCCAGCCTAACCTACCTCACAGGGCTGTTGTGGGGAAGCTAGGAAGAGGAGAGGCTATGTTCACCACCTTGAGGGTGAAAATAATACGGGCAGGATAACGCAGGATAATGCAAGCAGGCAAAGGGGCAGGCAGGGGACTGAACCCCACCTGGGATGGGGCAGGGGTGTGGGGGGGGTCTCACCTTGGCTGCCTCCTTCAGTAGGGAGTTCCCGATCCGCATGCCTGCAAGGAAGGGGGGGTCAGAAGAGCAGGGGTAAAATCGGGGGGCAGGACCCCATCCCCACCCTCGGGTAGCTGGCAAGGGCAGAGCAGGGACCATGCCAGGGCTTGGGGTCCCCCCAGGAAAATGGATCGATCAGCCAGCGAAGGAAAGAAAGATTTCCTGGCCTCGTCAGGTGGAACTCCCTGCCACTGGATAGAGAGTAGGGGAAAAAAGTCCGCCGCTGGAGAACTGGTGGACCTTGTTTAGGGAAATGGGATTGAGTTGTGAATAAACAAAAGAGCCCCAAAAAAGCACCTGGGCAGGGGGGGTCTATCGGGAGGGCAAAGGGGGCGGGACATGATATCACAGGGGTCGTGACCTCATCGCCCTCTCTGGCCCTATGACCTCCCGCCTCGGGCCCAGGGAGTGTCAACTGCGTTCTGCATCCCCACAAGGTAAGCCAACAACGCACAAGCCAGTCTTATGGGAACCCAGGCCCTGGGCCTTTGAAACCATGGTTTTCCGGATGAATAGGCTGTGTGAATGCAACCCAATGTGGCTTGTTTGGGAAACCATGATTAAGCCTGCTCTGGCTTGGCAGGCAATGTGAACCCAGTTGCCCAGGACAGAGCCAGGGTGGTCTTCCAATCTCACCTCTGAATTCGGGCATGACGTAAAAATTGTCGATGTAGAGATTTTTCCCTTTCCAGCTGTTGTAGGTGTAGCTGGATAGGACGTATCCAGCCAGGGTGAAACCTGCAGGGAGAGAGAGGGGGGGGAGGGAGAGAGAGAGAGAGAGACAGAGAAAGAAAGAAAGAAAGAAAGAAAGAAAGAAAGAAAGAAAGAAAGAAAGAAAGAAAGAAAGAAAGAAAGAAAGAAAGAAAGAAAGAAAGAGGGGGGAGGGAGAGAGAGAGAGAGAGAGAAAGGGGGAAGGAAGGAAGGAAGGAAGGAAGGAAGGAAAAAGAAGGAGAGAGGGAGGAAGGGAGGGAAGAAGGAAGGAAAGAAGGAAAAGAGAGGGGGAAGGGAAGAAAAGAGGGAGAAACAAAAGGAAGGAAGGAGAGAGACAAAGAGAGAACGATAAAGAAAAAAAGAAAAGGAAGAGTGAGGGACAAAGTGAAAAGAGGGAGGAAGGGGAGAAACAAAAGGAAAGGAGAAAGAAAGAAAAAAGGAAGGAAGGAAGGAAGGAAGGAAGAGGGAGAAAGGAGAGGAAGGAAGGAGAGAAACAAAAGGGAAGGATAAAGAAAGAAAAAGATGGATAGATAGATAGATAGATAGATAGACAGACAGACAGACAGACAGACAGACAGATAGGAGGGAGGGAGGGAGAGAGAGAAAGAGAAAGAGAGGAAAAAAGGAAAGAAACAAAAGGAAGAGAAAAGAAAGAAAAAGAAAGAAAGAAAGAAAGAAAGAAAGAAAGAAAGAAAGAAAGAAAGAAAGAAAGAAGGGGATTTAGTCAGGAGACCCCTTTCTATCCTAGGGGTTGTGCATAATTATGCACAAAAAACGCTTCCCCCTGATTCTGTGCCGAGAGAGTCAGGGGTGCAAATCCCCTGGGGGGGGTCCTCAGAGCCCCCTCAAGAGGGCCAGGATGGCGGCTGAGTCGGACAGCTGTGCCTCCCCATCAAACACACAGAGCGTCCATCAAGCACACCTTTGTGCCCCCCATTCCTCGGGCCCCATCAGCCCCCCCAAAGAGCGGGGTCTCCATTGGGGTCCCCTTACCTTCCGGGCTCTTCCGCTCCGGGGGGATCTCAGCCACAAAACACTCAAATTTCGGGCGAGGGCCAAATCCGGCTTCTTCCAGGGCTGGAGAAAAAGGAGACGGAAAGTTCTCTTTGGGGGGAAAATGTCAATTTTCTCTTCCCGGCTCCTTTGCCGGCTGGAAAATGGGGGGGGGGGCAGCTATGGGGGGCAGCAATTGGGGAAGCGTTTGCCCCCTCCCTCTCTTCCTGGCCTTTCGGCCTCATCGGTGTTGTGTTTGCGGTCAAGTGGGGACGCCCCATAAAGCGTTTCTGGGTTTTTTGGTCCTTTTAATTCCCATTTTTCTGGAAAAAACTTGTTTAAAAAAAAGTTGTCTAGACCTCCAAGGTCCCTTCCAACTTTATTATTATTATTATTATCGATCATCGCACAGTCAGCCAGATGTTCAGACTGGATTTGGCATTTTGTCTACCTATCGAGTCCTTACCCAGGACCTGGGATAGGCAGATGTGGATGTTTGATGGTATTACAGATATCGTCGCAGGATGGAAGCAGTTCCTAGTAAGGCCGCCTTTTGCAATTGACTAATAGCGAATTTGTCAATGCCAATGGTGTTCAAGTGGTGCTCCAGTTGTTTTGGGATTGCACCCAAGGCGCCTATGACTATTGGTACTACCCTTGCTTGCTTTTGCCACAGTCTTTCTATTTCTATTTGTAGGTCTTTGTATTTTGTTATCTTCTCCAGTTCTTTCTCTTCTATTCTGCTGTCCCCAGGCACTGCCACGTCCACTATCCAGACTTTTTTGTCTTTCTTATCGACAATTGTTAAGTCTGGGGTGTTATGTTGCAGGTGCTTGTCTGTTTGAATTCTGAAGTCCCAGAGCAGTTTAATTTTATCATTTTCTATGACTTTCTCTATTTTATGGTCCCACCAGTTTTTGCTTACAGGCAAATGATATTTTTTGCAGATCTTCCAATGCACCATTGTTGCTACTTTGTCATGCCGCTGCTTGTAGTCAGTCTGTGCAATCTTTATTATTATTATTATTATTATTATTATTATTTGTTTTTTCTCAAAAGTTTTTTTTTTGCTTTTGGATTTTGCACTTTCATCTTTTGAATGAAATAAAAATTAAATAAAAAAAAGAAGACAAACCCCCCAAGTCAGGGGTGGACAACAAGCAGGTTCATTGATTGATTGATTGATTGATTTGCTGACTGACAGATGTATAGGCTGCCTCTCACTCTGGGTGGTTTACGACCACAATGGAATGTAAGTGAAACAGTTAAGTTGCCTCATTTTACGACCTGAATCCTTGCAGTCGTTAAATGAGTGACACCGTCATTAAGCGAATCTGACTCCCCCATTGCTTCTCAGGAGGTCACAAAAAGAGGATCGTGCGACCCCGGGACACTGCCGCCGTCATAAAGGCAAGTCAGTTACCGAGCATCCGTATTTTTATGATTGTGACCATACGGATGCTGCAAACGGTCATAAAGCGGGAACAACAGCCACTTTTTTCCCAGTGCCGTTATAAGTTCGGACACTAAATGAATCTTAAGTCGAGGATCATATCCATAATTCAGAGATTGCACGACGCGGTTCGAAGTTCAAAAAAAAAAAAAAGAGGAAAGAACAGATTCAACTGAATCTGTAAACTGACGGTTGAATTTGCACCCGGGACTCGGCCTGGTGGATGGGAACCGTGGTTATTTTTACGGCGTCACTCTTTTCTCTGCCCTGTAGTGCAAACCCAGTTTGTTGAGTCATGTAAAGGGGAGTCTTCAAACTTGGCCACTTAAAAGACTGGTGGACTTCAACTCCCAGAATTCCCCAGCCAGCCAAGCTGGCTGAGGAATTCTGGGAGTTGAAGTCCACAGGTAAAGGCAAGCTTTGCACATGCTCAGAAACCCCCGGCCCAGCCTCACCATACCTTGCACATTGGTAGAAAGGTTTTCCAGAGGCACGTTGTAAATGACAGCGATGTCCTGCGGAGAGACAAAACGGGTCCTTGACTTGTGACGGCTGTCGGATCTCAAGGCGCTCCCTGAGTCACGACAGTTAGTCCTCGACTTCCGACGGTTTCTTTAGCGGCGGCTCAAATGAAAAAAGTGAGGCCTGACCGTTTTTTCCCACCACTTAACGACGGTTGAAGCGGCTCCCCCCCATGGTTCCCATGATCCAAAAGCCGACCTTTGGCAACCGACTCGTATTTAGGACGGTCGCAGGGATACCTTCGGGCGACGGTCTGGCGAGCAAATCTGATGGAGAAGCCAGATCCGCTTAATGACCGGGCCACTAATTTAACAGCTGCAGTGATTCACTTAGTAACCGGGCCAAAAAAGGTTATAAAATGGGGGAAGGAAAAAAAATCCCTTAACAATGAAGTAGACAGGGCTTGTGTTGCGCTTCGTTTAGCGACCGTTCAAAGGACACTTAAAAAAAACCCTGACTTCTGACATTCAAAGTTACGACAGCGCTGGAAAAAAGTGGCTTGTGCCCATTTTTCACGCTTAACGACCGCTCCAGCATCCCCACGTGATCAAAACTGGGACACCGGGCAACTGACTCGCACTTGTGACGGTCCCGGAGTCACGCGATCCCCTTTCGCGACCTTCCCGGCTGGCTTTCTGACACGCAAAGTCAACGGAGGAAGCTGGGTTCGCTTAACGACGGACCGTGCGGATTTATTCGGGAACCCCAGTGACTTGCTTTAGCAAGGCCAAAAGGACGCAACTCACTTAACGGCGGTCCCGGTTTGGCCGTAAGTGGAGGACTGCCCGCAGTGGTTATTCCACGTCCCGCCTGTCCGGCGGCCTCACCTTGATCAGGCGCATGATGTCCCTGAGGTCCCTGCGGGCGCAGGGGCGGACCACCACAGAGCTCATGGTTCCCGGCCGTTCCCTGCTCTGCCTGCCTCTGGGCTCAGCCGGGCTGCTTGACGGACGGGCGGGAGGAGGCGGGAAGATTTATTGTCGCCTCCTCCTCCTCCTTCCCCCCCATGGCTTGACCCACTTGGCACGCTGAAGACCCCACTTGGAAGTTGGGGGGGGGGACGGGGAAGCAGGAAGGGAGGGGCACTTCATTAAAAAAATAATGAAAAGAGCCAAATTGTAAGTAAATTAGGGTTTTTTTAAAAAAAAATTAAAAAGTTAAAATGATCTTTAACAATTTGAAAAATGGGGGGGGGGTTGCCCTGGGGGGGGGGTCTCCGAGGTGGACTCTTCGTTGGCCAAGGTTCCTTTAGGGAAAGTAGATGACCTCATCATTCCCCCCCCCCCCCGGCTTTAAAGAAATGAAAATAAAAGAATTAAAATTAAGCTAGGCAATGTATGCGTGGGAAGGGAAGCAGCAGGATTTTCTTTTCTTTTCTTTTTGTTTTTTTTCCTTCCTTCCCTCCTTCCCTTTCTTTTCCTCCCTCCTTCCCTCTTGTCTTCCTTCCTTCCTTTTCTTCCCTTTTCTTTTTCTTCCTTCCTTCTTTCCCTTTTCTTCCTTCCTTTCTTTTCCTCTCCTTCCCTCTTGTCTTCCTTCTTCCTTCCTTTCCTTCCTTCCTTCTTTCTTTCTTTTCCTTCTTTCCCTTCTTTTTTCCTTCCTTCCTTTTTTCTTTCTTACTTTCTTTTTCTTTTCCTTCCTTCCCTTCTTTCCTTCCTTTCCTTTTCCTTCCTTCCTTTCTTTTTTCTTTTCCCTTCCCTTCTTTTTCCTTCCTTCCTTCCTTCCTTTCTTTCTCTTTTCCTTCCTTCCCTTCTTCCCTCCTATCCTCTTGTCTTCCTTCCTTTTCTTCCCTTCTTTTTCTTCCTTCCTTTCTTTTCCTCTCTCCTTCCCTCTTGTCTTCCTTCTTTCTCTTTCCTTCCTTTCCTTCCTTCCTTCTTTCTTTTTCTTTCTTTTCCTTCCTTCCTTTCTTCTTTTTTCCTTCCTTCCTTTTTTCTTTCTTTCTCTTTTCCTTCCTTCCACTCCTTCCTTCCTTTTCCTTTCTTTCTTCTCTTTTCTTTTTTACTTCCTTCCTTCCCCCTTCCTTTTCTTTCTTTCTTTCTTTCTTTCTTTCTTTCTTTCTTTCTTTCTTTCTTTCTTTCTTTCTTTCTTTCTTTCTTTCTTTCTTTCTTTCTTTCTTTCTTTCTTTCTTTCCTTGCCCCCCTCCTTCCCCATTTCAGCAAATGACTCCGCGCAGCTCATAATTCCATTTATAAAGGCTGGAAACACCCAGGTGGCTTTTAAGACTTTGGGGAGAATCTTTTTTTTTTTTTTTTTTAAGTTCCTCAGCGCTACAAAAGTTGCCGGGTGGGTCTCTGGATTCAGGATCCCCAGGTTGTGGCACCAATCAGAAAAGACTCCCCCCCCCCGGACAACTGACCTAGAGGTAGACTGGCCCTCATCGTGGAGGCTCTACCAAAGCAACAGCCCCCGCTAAGCTCATCCGATGCTCATTCCTTTTAAGCCATTGGCCCCTGACCCCTAAAGAGGGGATTTCTGGATTCATTTTGTCAGAGTGCTCGACTCTCGAACTCGTGACCGTGCTGAGACGCGGTGTCCTTTCCAGCTGGCTGCCTCGTTAACGTTTAGCCTCTTTGCAAAGCCTGGGCTCTTGCGTCACTCGGACTTGGCTCCTTCTGGGCTTCGGAGTCCCCTCTCTCCGGGCCCGGGGAGCCCCTCCCTCCCATTTGCACACATACGCAACCACACAATCACACAGGGACCACTGCTCAAAGCCTCCATCCAAGGTCATAACCACCTTCCCCAACCTACTACCCTGCAGATGTATTTGATGCCAGGCCCGGGAGCGATGGGCATTGGAGTCCGAGACCCCTCCCCTCCCTCCCTCCCATTGGGGAAGGGTCTCGAAAGCATCACAAGCAGGGTCACCTTTGTGCGACCTTTCGCACACACAAAAGTTGTGTTTCATCAAGTGTGGCAGGGAAGGATTGGCGCCCGGAGGGTCCTTGCCTCCGGCCACATCGGGCCCCTTGCGAAACCATCACACCCCTACACACCCACGCAAACCCACAACCTGCCTTATTTTATTCTCAGGGGGGGGGGGAGAGTGGAAATATCCAAGAGAATTCGAGAGCCAGCAAAGCTCCCTTCGGAAGGAAAAATGGCTGCAATTCCAGAAGGCAGAAGAGGGAAGATTTTTCTACATTTACACTTTAATATATGTGTTTCACCCATTTGCGGTTTGTGTTTGTGTGTGTGTGTGTGTGTGTGTGTGTCTGCGTTGGCCATACACGGCTCAGAGTCCCTTCTTAGGGGCAGCCATATAAATGTGAAATAAAATAAAAGGCTAAAAAAAAAAAAATAACAAGTTAGCAATAAATGGAAAAACAACAAAATAAAAACATTAAATATAACAATAAGAAACATTAAATATAATAACAATATACAATAAATAGAATAGAATTTGTCCGAAATGGTATAGGGTTTCCTGCCTGAGCAGGGCGTTGGACTAGATGACCTCCAAGGACCCTTCCAACTTAATAATAATACTAATACTAATACTAATACTAATACTAATACTACTAATACTAATACTAATACTAATACTAATACTAATAATAATAATAATAATAATAATAATAATAATAATATCATCAAACATCCACATCTGCCTATCCCAGGTCCTGGGTAAGGACTCGATAGGTAGGCAAAATGCCAAATCCAGTCTGAACATCTGGCTGACTGTGCGATGATTCATAATAATAATAATAATAATAATAATAAAAATAAAAATAGAAAAAAAATAAATAGACTATATATAAATAAATAGAAATAAAATGAAACAGTAAAATAAAACAAAACAAATAAAATCAGGCCGCTGAGGATGATGGGTGTTGGAGTTGAAGGGGTATAGAGAGATGAAGGCCAGGGAAGGGTCTTCCGAGAGGGGGTGGAAATGCCAAGTCCGAGGCGCTTGCTGTTCAGCATCTGGGGGTCTCACATTAAGGAGGCCTCGGGTTGACCCTATTTCTTGGTTTGACAAGAGGCTGGCTGGCAAATCGACCCAAGTCCTGGGTTCGAATTACGCTCTGGGCACGGAAACTCTGAAAAACTTGTGTTTTTCAAAGTGGGCCACTTTGAAGCCGGGTGGACTTCAACACCCAGAATTCCCCAGCCTTCAAGTGGCCCAGGTTGAGAAACACGGCTCCAGACAACCGGGAAGGCTTGACACGACCCGGCTACTCGCGTCGTGTGAACGCAGCCGCTAGCCTCCTCGACGCTGGCGCTTTAAATCGAAGCCAATCCGGACTAGTATCGCTCCTCCTCCCTCCCTCCCTCCCTTTCTCCTCCCCACCCCTGACTAGGGCATGCCGGGACACGTAGTTCTGGAGGAGGAAACCGGCCGGTCGCCTCCGCAGCCATGGACTTCGCCGCCGCGGTCACTGTCCGGCCGTGCCGAGCCGAGGACTGCGCGGATGTGGGGCGCATGATCCGGGTGGGCGGGGGGCGAGCTCTCCAAAGGCCGTGGGGGAGGGGGAAGAGCTCTTGCAAGCGGGGAGGGGGTCCTAAAGGGGGGGGGCTTTGCAAGAGGCAGTTCTTAAAGGGAGGAGGGCTTTGCAAGCAGGGGGGTCTTAAAGGGGGGCTTTGCAAGCGGGAGGGGGGTCTTAAAGAGACAGGAGCTTTGCAAAGGGAAAGAGGTGTCTTAAAGGGAGGGGGGCTTTGCAAGAGGGAGTTCTTAAAGGGAGGGGAGCTTTACAAGCGGGGGGGGCTTAAAGGGGCTTTGCAAGCGGGAGGGGGGTCTTAAAGAGACAGGAGCTTTGCAAAGGGAAAGAGGTGTCTTAAAGGGAGGGGGGCTTTGCAAGAGGGAGTTCTTAAAGGGAGGGGAGCTTTACAAGCGGGGGGGGCTTAAAGGGGCTTTGCAAGCGGGAGGGGGGTCTTAAAGAGACAGGAGCTTTGCAAAGGGAAAGAGGTGTCTTAAAGGGAGAGGGGCTTTGCAAGAGGGAGTTCTTAAAGGGAGGGGAGCTTTACAAGCGGGGGGGGCTTAAAGGGGCTTTGCAAGCGGGAGGGGGGTCTTAAAGAGACAGGAGCTTTGCAAAGGGAAAGAGGTGTCTTAAAGGGAGGGGGGCTTTGCAAGAGGGAGTTCTTAAAGGGAGGGGGGCTTTGGAAGAGGGGGGGTCTTAAAGGGGGGCTTTGCAAACGGGAGGGGGGTCCTAAAGAGACAGGAGCTTTGCAAAGGGAAAGAGGTGTCTTAAAGGGAGGGGGGCTTTGCAAGGGGGAAGGAGGAGTCTTAAGGGGGGGGGAAACCTTGCCTACTTGTCTACCCACCCACTTACCTGTCTTGACCTCGCGCGAAGGCGAGGCGGGGGTCGCCTCGGCTGCTTTTGCCCCGGAGCCCCACCGCCCGACTTCGCGGCTCGGGAACGCGCACGGGGGGGCTCCAGGCGCGCTCCCGGGCCACCTCTGCCCCCCCCCGCCAGCCGTAGGAGCCGCTTCCAGAGTCTCCCCCTCCCTCCCTCCCTCCCTCCCGGGGGCTGGTGGGGGAGACCCCCACCCAGAAAGGGCGACCGGCTGCGGTCAAGGGATCAAAACGGAAGGCACAATAAGGCCCTGCCGCCTGCCGAGGGGAGGGGTCGCTTTGCCCCCACCCCAAGGGGAGAAGCCAGCCGGCACAGCCACTTTGGTCTCCTGAAGGGGTCTTTTCTCTTCCCCCCCCCCCCCAGGAATTGGCAGCCTTTGAAAAAATGTCCGAGCAGGTCAAAATCACGGAGGAAGGTAAGTGGGCCCGGGTCTTTTACTTGCCCTGGGGGGGTGGGGGGTGGGGGGTCCTGTCTGGACGACCTTGAAAGGCTGGCAGCCCCAGAGCACCCCACAAAGTGAATAACAGGTAGTCCCCGACTTACAACGATTCATTTAGCGTCCGTTCCAAGTGACAACGGCACTGAAAAGCGACGTAGGACTCTTGCAGCATTCCCTACGGGCCCGTCATCAAAATTCGAGCGCTTGGCCACCGACTCATCTTTATGACGGTCGCAAGGTTCCCGGGGTCACGTGGGACCTTTTGCGACTGTCCAACTCTGTTATTCTGAAAGGGTCTCCTGCTTGAGCAGGGGGTTGGACTAGAGGACCTCCAGGATCCCTTCCGACTGTATATTATTCTGAAAGGAGACAACTTGGAGAAGGACAAGGCAGAGGGTGGCATTAAGCAGTACCTTCAGCCTGGTTTTATCCACAAATATTTTCCCTTTCAGAAGATCCACGTCCATTGGGGGGGGGAATTGTCCTCATGGGTTCCCCCCCCCCACTTTTAAACACTGTTTGCTTTTCTCCTACTTGGCCTGATCAGGGTTGTGTGAAGACGGCTTCGGTCAGGACCCCTTTTACAAATGCCTGGTGGCTGAGTTGCCCTCCCCATGCCTGAGCAAAGAGGGTGAGTTGGGGTCCTGCTAGTATCCAGGGGTGAACCCCACCGATGTTTCTGAACCTCAGTAAACTTAGAAGATGTGTGGACTTCAACTCCCAGAATTCCTGAAGAGCTGACTGGAGAATTCCGGGAGTTGAAGTCCATGCATCTTAAAACACGCTGGCCAGGGAATTCTGGGAGTTGAGGTCCACGCATTTTAAAGCAGGCTGGCTGGGGAATTCTGGGAGTTGAAGTCCACAAGTCATGAAGGGACCATAGTTCCCCCATGCTGGCTCAGGAATTCTGGGAGTTGAAGTCCACAAGTCATGAAGGGATCATAGTTCCCTCATGCTGGCTGAGGAATTCTGGGAGTTGAAGTCCACAAGTCATGAAGGGACCATAGTTCCCCCATGCTGGCTCAGGAATTCTGGGAGTTGAAGTCCACAAGTCATGAAGGGATCATAGTTCCCTCATGCTGGCTGGGGAATTCTGGGAGTTGAAGTCCACGAGTCATGAAGGGATCATAGTTCCCCCATGCTGGCTCAGGAATTCTGGGAGTTGAAGTCCACAAGTCATAAAAGAGCCCAGGTTGCCTACCCCTCATAGGGACTATAGAATTGTAGAAATTAATTGGGATGGATTGTTTTTTAAACACTAACCCAGACAACACGATGTTTACCAAATATGAAGGGGTATGTTAAACATCAATAAAACATATATTTTTAAAAATAATAAAAGTTTTTTTTCCCTCTCTTCCCTGCAGGCCACAGCGTCATAGGTTACGGCCTCTACTTTTTCACCTACAGCACCTGGAAAGGCAGGAACGTCTACGTGGAAGACCTGTATGTGATGCCAGAATTTCGGGGTGTGTAGCTTATTCGGGGTGAGCTTGGCCAAAAGGAAGGGAATTCTGGTTTTTAAAATGGGAGTGGGCCCTTTTATGACTCGTGGACTTCAACTCCCAGAATTCCTCAGCCAGCAACGCTGGCTGAGGAATTCTGGGAGTTGAAGTCCACGAGTCATAAAAGGGTCACAGTTCCCTCACGCTGGCTGAGGAATTCTGGGAGTTGAAGTCCACGATTCATAAAAGGGTCATAGTTCCCTCACGCTGGCTGAGGAATTCTGGGAGTTGAAGTCCATGAGTCATCAAAGGGTCATGAGCTGCCCTTGAAGCCTTCCAGCTCTCTTGCTAAGTTGCGTTGTGTTGTTGTGTTTGTGTTTCCTTCCAGAGAAAGGAGTGGGACAGAAGCTCCTAAGTGAGATCGCGAAGGTAACACAAGTGTCGCTCCCCAGTTGCCAGTTGCCAAAAACAAAGACTGTCTGAGTGGGGAGGGGGCATGCCCCAGGAAACTGGGGGGGGGTCTTACAAGCCCCCATCCCTTGTCCCCTCGAAGCTGGAATCACTAGACTAGGGGGGGTCTCTAAGCCTGGCCCCTTTAAGACTCGTGGACTTCAACTCCCAGAATTCCTCAGCCAGCCGTGGCTGGGTGAGGAATTCTGGGAGTTGAAGTCCACAAGTCTTAAAGGGGCAGGTTTGGGAGCTCTGCATTAACCAGTCAAGACACACATCATTATGTCCCAAGAACATCACAACCGGCACCATCTCATTTGCCCACCCACCCAATTTCTGCCTCCCCCCCCCAGGGGATCCCCTCCCCTGGAGCTAAGCCCCTCCGCTCTGCCCCCAGATTGCCTTGGAGAAAGGCTGCACCCAAATGAGGCTGGGGGTGCTGGACTGGAACCGCTCGGCCCTCGACTTCTACTCCCGGCGAGGGGCCGTGGACCTGACAGCCTCCGAGGGCTGGCACTCCTTCCGCTTCGAGGCAGAGGCCCTGCAGCAGCTGGCCCTGGGCGAGGCGGGCAGAGGGGCCGGGCTGGGGTCTTTGAGCCCTGCTGGGCGGGGGTCTCTTCCAGCCCCTGAGACTCTGCCCAGGTTGACTCAGGGTGTACCAAACTGGCAATAAATCTGAATTTCTAAGAAATGCCTTGGGATTCACTGGGGGTGTTGTTGTTTTTTCATTTAGTTTGCTGTGGCTATGACCAGAGGGGGGGGGGTAAAGAAAGAGAGAGAGAGAGAGAGGGAGGGAGGGAGGGAGGGAGGGAGGGAGGATGGATGGATGGATGGATAGATATAGGATAGATAGATAGATAGATAGATAGATAGATAGATAGGGATGGATGGATGGATGGATGGAAAGGATAGATAGATGGATAGATACAGATAGATGGAGAGGGAAAAGGGATAGATAGATTAAGAGAGAGAGAGAGATACAGATGGATGGATGGATGGATGGATGGATGGAAGGATAGATGGATAGATAAACAGACAGACAGAGAGACAGATAGATGATAGATATGGATGAATGGATGGAAAAAGAGAAATACAGATGGATGGATGGATGGAAAGGGATAGATGGATAGATACAGATAGATGGAGAGGGAGAGATAGAGATGGATGGATGGATGGGTGGAGAAAGGGATGCATAGATAGATAAGATAGATAGATAGATAGATAGATAGATAGATAGATAGATAGATAGATAGATAGATAGATAGATAGATAGATAGGGTGGATAGATAGCAACAGACAGGTAATAAATAGTGATAGATAGAGGGAGCAATAGAGGGAGAGATAGAGATAGATTGATAGGGATATAGACTGAGGTAGATAGATAGAATGGATGGATAGATAGCAACAGACAGGTGATAGATAATGGTAGATGAGAGAGAGGGAGAGATATAGATAGACAGACTGAAAGATAGGTAGAATGAATAGATGATAAAATGAACGATGGATGGATGGATGATAAAACTGACAGATGATGGAGAAAGAAAAATAGAACTAAAGAGATTATAGATAAACAGATGATAGAGCTAGAGAGAGAGATGATAGATGAAGGAAGGAAGGAAGGAAAGATAGATAGATAGATAGATAGATAGATAGACAGACAGACAGACAGACAGACAGACAGAGGGCAGACAGACAGAAATAGAAATAATAGAAATGGAAATATAAATATGATAGAGCTAGAGACAGACAGACAGACAGACAGACATAGGTGGCTGAATGGATGCCGTCCAGAGTCACCAACGGTGAGTTTGGTGCCCACATATGTTTTCTTAATCAATAAATAAAACAGGATAAGCCACAAAACCCAGAAAGACAGAACACCAAGTGTTGTGTGAAGACCATGCTGGGGTCCCAGGCTGGAAACCCCCCCTGCCCCCCCACCCAGCTCAGGCCTGCCTGCTGACCGATGGGAGCTGCCCGCCTTTCCACTCGTCCAGGATGCAGAGAAGAGGCCAATTTTTGCCGTAGATTTTTGTCTCAGATTCGTTTTATTGGCTCCAAGAAGCCTCAGGCAGCTGCTTCACGGGGGTCCGGCTGGCGGCGTCTCCCCCGGGACTCACTGCAGCGCCTGCATTTCGCACAACCACCTAAAGCGGGACTGGCAGAAGATTTCGCTCCACAGCCCGTCCCGGTAAATCATGGTGCAGAATTCGTCGTAAGCCACTGGTTCGTTGGGCCGCCAGTCACTAGAAACGGCAAAGCAGAAGAGGGGGGGGGTCAGCCCAGGAGTGGGAGAAAGACCCCCTTCTGTCTGTGGAGGAGGCAGCTAAGCCAGACGAGATTTGGAAGGATCCCTGAGGTCACCTAGTCCAACCCCCGACCCGCAGCAGCCATCCAATTTTCCCCTGACTAGGGTGATGGGAGTGGGGGGGGGTCACAAGAGAGGCGGCGTTTCGTAGCCTGAGAGAATTGTGCAAATTGACTTGTTTGTGCTGCAGGGGATGCCAATCTGGGTCAGTTGAGGAAACCTGGTTAGTGAACTCTGGGTTATAACAGCTGTAATGTTAGGAAGGCTTGTTGAGCAGTGAACGTATTGCGAGACTGGCTTTGATTCCGTCTCTGGCCTGGTTGCAGAAGCCCAATACGGGATGGGTGGATGGAGGAGAGAGGCCAGTGGGGAGACTCACATCCTGCGCACCGTGTAGGGTGTCCCGTCCACCCACTTCCACGTCTGGCCGTTGAACTTCAGCCCGATCCAAACGATGTTTGGTTTGGTGAGCCGGGACACAAATTGCTACGTGAGAGACAAAGGCAGAGCAGGCATCAGCCGGACCCCGAGGGTCTCGGCCCTCTGCCAGTCTGGTGGCCTTGGCCCCCCTCCCTGCGATGGATGGGGAAGTGGAGACACTGACCTTCTCTAGGTAGCTGGTGATGATCACCAGGTGGGCTTGTTTCTCTTCGCAATCCTGCTTGGCTTCAGTCCAGCTCTTCTCCGCAGAGGAGAACCAGTAGCAGCTCTGCTGAAAGAGATGCCAGCCCCGGCGGCAGCAGCCCCTCTGCGGCCCTATGGGGGGCGGTTGGAGGGGGGAGAAGAGGGGGGCACCATTAGAGCTGAGGCGGGGGACAGGGATACGGTAGGCAGCAGTGGGAATTTGGGGCCCCTTGGGGGTCGCAAGGCGAGGACCCCCGGTGCAATCCAGAGATCTGGAGGGCGCTGGACTGGGAAGGTCCCCCGTCCCCCCCACCCCGTTGTCCCCCCCATCTGGGTCACCTGACCGCTTGTGTTTTGTGTCCTCCAAGTCGCAATTCAGCTGCTGCAGAACCCTTTCAAGTTTCTGGATCTGGTCCTGGAAGTGGGACATCCCTGGAGGTGGAGAAGGGGAGGGTCACTCCTTGGTGTTGTGTCTGGGCGAGGGAGGGTCTCTCCCAAATGTGGGGGCCAAAGGGGTGACTTTTCAACGCCTCCCTACCCCCAAATTTACTTTCTTTTCCATCGCTGGTGACATGTATCACCGCCTGGTTGGTTTTGTCGATCGTTTTCACGTTGTTGGTCTCTGGGAAAGATGTAAACAAATCAGAGCAGTGTTGCTCAACCTTGTCTGCGGGGAGATGGGTGGACTTCAACTCCCAGAATTCCCCACTAGCCAGCCTGGCTAGTGGGGAATTCTGGGAGTTGAAGTCCACCCGCCTTCCAGCAGACGAGGTTGAGAAACGTTGCGTTAGAGCAGGGAATCTCCAAAGTTACTTGGCACTTTAAGCCTTGTGGACTCCAACTTCGATGGCTGGCAGGGAATTCTGGGAGTTGAGGTCCACGAGGCTAAAAGTGGCCCCCTTTGGAGAGCCCTGGATTTGAGCGTCAAACATTCATGGAAGAACAGAATCCAAGAAGGAGAGAGAGAGAGAGAGAGAAATGGTGATCCTCCTACCATTTTGTTGCAGAGCGGCTAATTCCGTGGCGATTGTGCGGTTGATGGCCTTCAGATCTTCCTGCATCTTCCACAAGGTGGTGGAGTATTTGCGCCCTGTGGAGACAGAGATGAAGAAGAAGGAGAAGGAGGAAGAGGAGGAGGAGGTGAGGGCTGCCTGCCTGCCTGCCTGCCTGCCTTGAACCCGTGTCCCTGCCTCCTCCGTGTATCTCCCTTTTTTCCTGGCCTTGCTATCCTTCCTACGTTCTGGGGTCACTTTGCAGATTATGGACCTCAGCCCATTGCGGCCCCTTTAAATCAATCTTTTGTGCGTGGTTGTGATTAATTGTGTGCTATACAGTGTGTTTTGGGGTAATTGACTGGAAGAACACAGCCCTCTGTTTGCTGCTAGAATATATTATCAACAACAGTGTTCCTAAAAAGATTTTCTCCTTCTAGGAAGTCTACCTACAAGCAACAGAGATTATTATTTCTGGGTCTCTTGTAATGTTAATTAGTAGCTTCTCCTTAGCAATTTACAGAACGTCCACAACTCAGCTGTCTTCCCTCTGAACTCTGTTACTCCCCACTAACTGGGGGGGGGGGACTCATAAATCGACTCCCTTTGCTGTTTTTTCAAGCCTCCATGGATGTAAAAAAGAAATATTTTAAGGAAAACAACAGGTGATCACAGGGAGGCTGCAACGGTCGTGAAAAAAGATCGTACGTCGTTTTCCGTGCCTTTGTAACGTTGAACGGTCGCTAAACGAATGGCTGTAAGTTGAGGACCACCTGTATGCCTTCCCAGACCTGTCCAACCACCTGAAGCCCCCCTCCTCCCCCCAACCAGACTCCGGAGGGATACCCACCCACAAAGCCGAAGACAGTGATGGAGAGGGTCACCACGGCCAGCAGCCCCATCAGGACGAGGGTCACCCGCCGGGCAGAGCAGACACGGTGGCGCCAGGAGTCCTGGGGGGCAAACCCCGCCATGGCTGGAGGGGACACAGAACAAAAAGCTCTCTGTTGCATCGTGGCCAATGGCTTATAATAATAATAATAACGTTGGAAGGGACCTTGGTGGTCATCTACTCCAGGGGTGTCAACACCGCTTTACAAGGCCTTGGTAAGGCCAAACGTGCAATACAGCATCCAGTTTTGGTCACCACAATATAAAAAAATGATGTTGAGAGTTTGGAAAGGGCAGAGAAGAGCAACGAAGACGATCCAAGGCCTGGAGACTAAAACATACGAAGAACGGCTGCGGGACTTGGGTCTGACTAGTCTAAAGAAAAGAAGAAATAGGGGAGACACGGCAGCAGCGTTCCAGTATTTTGGGGGCTGCCACAAAGAAGAGGGGGTCATGTTATTTCCCAAAGCACCAGAGGGAAGGACGAGAAAGGAAAGAGGCGGGGATGCAAAGAGGGTAGCGGTGGACATTTCTCTCGTGCCATTATGGGGTTTTTTTGGGGGGGGGAATGGATGCATGCAAAATAAATGAAAAATGTGGTTAATTGCCTTTTTTTTACCTTCTTTTTTAGGATTTCTGAGCCGGAGCTGTGGGTCAACCGTCTCTCCTGCCGCCACTGTCGCCAGACGCCCCACGCCGGTGATCTTTGGACTGTCCACACCGTCCCCGTGCCAGGTTCACAAATTTTAGGGTTTTCCAAAGCTGCAGCAGAGATCCGGCTTGGAAAGAAACTGCCCCGTAGCGCTGGGGGTCTCCAAAGGGGAGGAAGGCAGAAAGCCATGACCTTCCTCTGCAAATTTTTCTTTACTTCTTATTATTACTTTATTATTCTTTTATAAAACAGCTCAAGGTGGCAAATATATTATCTAAAATTCCTTTTTCCAACAACAGCAGCTTGTGAGGTGGGGTGGACTGCAAGAGAGGGACTGGCTTTCGTGCCTAAGGTGGGATTAAAACTCTCCGTCTCCTGGTAATAGTAATAATAATAATAATAATAATAATAATAATAATAATAATAATAATAATAATAATAATAATAATAAACTGGAGCACCACTTGAACACCATTGGCATTGACAAATTTGCTATTAGTCAATTGCAAAAGGCGGCCTTACTAGGAACTGCTTCCATCCTGCGACGATATCTGTAATACCATCAAACATCCACATCTGCCTATCCCAGGCCCTGGGTAAGGACTCGATAGGTAGACAAAATGCCAAATCCAGTCTGAACATCTGGCTGACTGTGCGATGATCCATAATAATAATAATAATAATAATAATAAAAAACAACTGCTCTGGGACTTCAGAATTCAAACAGACAAGCACCTGCAACATAACACCCCAGACTTAACAATTGTCGATAAGAAAGACAAAAAAGTCTGGATAGTGGACGTGGCAGTGCCTGGAGACAGCAGAATAGACGAGAAAGAGCTGGAGAAGATAACAAAATACAAAGACCTACAAATAGAAATAGAAAGACTGTGGCAAAAGCAAGCAAGGGTAGTACCAATAGTCATAGGCTCCTTGGGTGCAATCCCAAAACAACTGGAGCACCACTTGAACACCATTGGCATTGACAAATTCGCTATTAGTCAATTGCAAAAGGCGGCCTTATTAGGAACTGCTTCCATCCTGCGACGATATCTGTAATACCATCAAACATCCACATCTGCCTATCCCAGGTCCTGGGTAAGGACTCGATAGGTAGACAAAATGCCAAATCCAGTCTGAACATCTGGCTGACTGTGTGATGATCGATAATAATAATACCTCCCCCAGTGAGGCACTACCTTGACGTGGTTGTGGGGCTTGTGTACTCTGAGGAAGACGAGAGCTATGCCAGAGGTTCAACCATACTGGACAGGTCTCATCAGAGGAGTCAGACAAAGAGTGTCTCTCCTATAAAAAATATGGTGAGACGTAAATTTCAGAATGCCATACCGGCTCGGATGTCGCCCGGGTTAACAAGGTCCACGCTAGATATTGGAGTTCCTGGATATCTGGTGAAAAATGGGTTACAGGACTCAGGACTGTTGGCTGAGCAACCAGGGCCAACAGCTGCAGAACTACTGGAAGAAAAGGTGTCTACCCGTCGCAGATACACAGTGACTGAAAACAAAGAAATAATGATCTGTTACTACAGATCAAGTCCAACAAGAAGAGGATATCTAAAATGAATGCACCAGTTCTGGAAAGAACAACATCCAGAATCAGAAATAACAGAACAGAGACTAGCAGATCAACGCCGATTTATAATACGAAATAAAGTATTCACAGAAACAGAATTTGACAAACTGCAAAGGTTTACCCAGGGCAAAGAAATCAAAGCCTTACCAGAAGTAATTCAGAATGTAGAGGCAAACCAGGGGGAGTTGGCAGTGAAGGAATCTAGCAGAGATATACAACTGTTTTCATTTGAAAACCAGGCACCACTTCCTCAGGAAGAACAAAACCCTCTAACTAAAGAAATAAAAGAATTGAAACAAAGAATAACTGGTCTGCAAAAAATATCATTTGCCTGTAAGCAAAAACTGGTGGAATCATAAAATAGAGAAAGTCATAGAAAATGATAAATTTAAACCGCTCTGGGACTTCAGAATTCAAACAGACAAGCACCTGCAACATAACACCACAGACTTAACAATTGTCGATAAGAAAGACAAAAAAGTCTGGATAGTGGATGTGGCAGTGCCTGGAGACAGCAGAATAGACGAGAAAGAACTGGAGAAGATCACAAAATACAAAGACCTACAAATAGAAATAGAAAGACTGTGGCAAAAGCAAGCAAGGGTAGTACCAATAGTCATAGGCTCTTTGGGTGCAATCCCAAAACAACTGGAGCACCACTTGAACACCATTGGCATTGACAAATTCGCTATTAGTCAATTGCAAAAGGCGGCCTTACTAGGAACTGCTTCCATCCTGCGACGATACCTGTAATACCATCAAACATCCACATCTGCCTATCCCAGGCCCTGGGTAAGGACTCGATAGGTAGACAAAATGCCAAATCCAGTCTGAACATCTGGCTGACTGTGCGATGATCCATAATAATAGTGAGGCACTACCTTGACGTGGTTGTGGGGCTTGTGTACTCTGAGGAAGATGAGAGCTATGCTAGAGGTTCAACCATACTGGACAGGTCTCATCAGAGGAGTCAGACAAAGAGTGTCTCTCCCATAAAAAATATGAGACGTAAATTTCAGAATGCCATACCGGCTCGGATGTCGCCCGGGTTAACAAGGTCCACGCTAGATATTGGAGTTCCTGGATATCTGGTGAAAAATGGGTTACCGGACTCAGGACTGTTGGCTGAGCAATCAGGGCCAGCAGCTGCAGAACTACTGGAAGAAAAGATATTTACCCGTCGCAGAGCAAAAGCAAGGAAGGGTAGTACCAATAGTGATAGGCTCCTTGGGTGCAATCCCAAAACAACTGGAGCACCACTTGAACACCATTGGCATTGACAAATTCACTATTAGTCAATTCCAAAAGGCGGCCTTACTAGGAACTGCTTCCATCCTGGGACGATACCTGTAATACCATCAAACATCCACATCTGCCTATCCCAGGTCCTGGGTAAGGACACGATAGGTAGACAAAATGCCAAATCCAGTCTGAACATCTGGCTGACTGTGCGATGATCCATAATAATAATAATAAATAAAAAACAACCTGCCTCCAGAAGTGGTGAATACTCCAACACTGGAAGTTTTTAAGAAGAGGCTGGACAGCCATTTGTCTGAAATGGTATAAGGTTTCCTGCCTGAGCAGGGGGTTGGACTAGATGACCTCCAAGGTCCCTTCCAACTTTTATTATTATTATTATTATTATTATTATTATTATTATTATTATTATTATTATTATTATTATTATTATTAAGTTGGAAGGGACCTCGGAGGTCATCTAGTCCAACCCCCTGCTCAGTCAGGAAACCCTACACCATTTCGGACAAATGGCTGTCCAGTCTCTTCTTAAAAATGTCCAGTGTTGGAGCATTTACTGCTTCTGGAGGCAGGTGGTTCCACTGGTTAATTGTTCTCTGTCAGGAAGTTTCTCCTTAGTTCTAGGTTGATTCTCTCCTTGATGAGTTTCCACCCGTTGCTTCTTGTCCTGCCTTCAGGAGCTTTGGAGAATAACTTGACTTCCTCTTCTTTGGGGCAGCCCCTGAGATATGGGAACGCTGCTAGCATGTCCCCCCTCATCCTTCTCTTCATTAAACTGGACATACCCAATTCCAGCAACCGTTCCTTATATGCTTTAGCCTCCAGTCTCCTGATCATCTTTGTTGCTCTCCTCTGCACTCTTTCTAGAGTCTCAACACCTTTTTTACATTGTGGTGACCAAAACTGGATGCAGGATTCCAAGTGTGGCCTTACCAAGGCCTTGTAAAGTGGTATTAACCCTTCACCTGATCCTGATTCTATCCCTCTGTTAATGCAGCCCAGCACTGTGTTGGCTTTTTTGGCAGCTGCAGCACATGGCTGGCTCCTATTTAAGTGATTGTCCACTAGGACTCCAAGGTCCCTCTCACAGTTGCTACTATTGAGCAAGGTACCCCCTATAATATACCTGTGCATTTGGTTTTTCTTGCCTAAATGTAGAACCTTACTTTTTTCACCGTTGACTTTCATTTTGTTAGATAGCGACCAGTGTACAAGTCTGTCCAAATCCTTCTGTATCCTAAGCCTGTCTTCTGGAGTGTTGGCTATTCCTGCCAGCTTAGTGTCTTCTGCAAATTTGATGAGTTCCCCATCTATCCCCTTGTCCAAATCATTGATGAAGATGTTGAAGAGCATTGGGCCCAGAACAGAGCCCTGGGGCACCCCACTACACACACTTCCCTCCATGTAGATGCAGTTCCATTGAGGACCACTCGCTGAGTACGGCCGGTCAGCCAGCTACGGATCCATCTGGTGGTGATGCTGTCTACCCCACATTTTTCTATCTTGTCAAGTAGTAGGTTGTGATCTACTTCATCAAATGCCTTACTGAAGTCCGAGTAAATTATGTCCACAGCATTCCTCTGATGCACTAATTTTGTCACTTGGTCAAAGAATGCAATAAGATTTGTCTGGCACGATCTGTTTTTGACAAACCCATGTTGGCTTTTAGTAATTTGTTTGCCTCTAGGTGTTCGCTGATTCGTTGTTTGATTATCTTTTCCAGATGATAGATAGATAGATAGATAGATAGATAGATAGATAGATAGATAGATAGATAGATAGATAGATAGATAGAATGGGTGGATAGATAGCAAAGACAGGTAATAGATAATGATAGATGATAGATAGAAAGGAACAAATAGACAGACTGACACATAGGTAGATAAAATGAAAAGAATGAATAGATAGATGATAAAATGGACAGATGGAGACTGGATGGATGGATGGGTGTTAAAATTGATAGAGATGATAGAGAAAGTAAATAGAGCTACAGAGATGATAGAAAACAGACGATAGAGCTAGAGAGAGAGCGATAATAGATGAGAAGGATGGATGAATGGACGGACGGAGGGACAGACAGACAGAGAGACAGACAGAAAGACAGATAGATGGGCAGGCAGGCAGACAGACAGATAATAGAAATAGAAATATGATAGAGCTAGGGACAGATAGACAGACAGAAATAGGTGGCTGAATGGATGCCTTCCAGAGTCACCAACGGTAAGTTTGGTGCCCACAGTTTGATTCTTAATCAATCAATAAATAAAACAGGATAAGCCACAAAAACCCCCCAAAGACAGAACACCGCCGGCTCAGCGTGTTGTGCAAAGGCCATGCTGGGGTCCCAGGATGGACCCCCCACCCCCACCCAGCTCAGGCCTGCCTGCTGACCGATGGGAGCTGCCCGCCCTTCCACTCGTCCAGGATGCAGAGAAGAGGCCAATTTTTGCCTTAGATTTTTGTCTCAGATTCGTTTTATTGGCTCCAAGAAGCGTCGGGCAGCTGCTTCACGGGGGTCCGGCTGGCAGCGTCTCCCCTGGGACTCACTGCAGCGCCTGCATTTCGCACATCCACATATGGTTGCTCTGGCAGTAGACGTCGCTCCAGAGCCCGTCAAGGTAGAACATGGCGCAGAATTGCTCATTAGTTCTTGGTTTGTTGGGCTGCCAGTCGCTGGAAGGGGCAAAGCAGAAGAGGGGGGGGTCAGCCCAGGGGTGGGAGGAAGACCCTCTTCTGTCTGTGTGGAAGTGGCAGCTAAGGCAGGCAAGATTTGGAAGGATCCCTGAGGTCATCTAGTCCAACCCCCCGACCCGCAGCAGCCATCCAATTTTCCCCTGACTAGGGTGAGGGGAGCGGGGGGCGGTCACAAGGGAGGCGGCATTTCGTAGCCTGGGGGAATTGTGCAAATTGGCTTGTTTGTGCTGCAGGGGATGCCAATCTGGGTCAGTTGAGGAAACCTGGTTAGTGAATTCTGGGTTATAACAGCTGTAATATTAGGAAGTTGAGCAGTGAACGTATTGTGTGAATTCAGATAATGACTGGCCTGGGTTCCGTCTCTGGCAAACAAGCCCGCATCAGCAGGGCAAGTGAACTGGAGAAAGAGCACCACTTGGAGATCAAGACTTGACTGATGGAAAGGACTCGCAGGAGTGTTGTGCAACAGGACGGTCCACCTCGAGGTGAAAATGTCCACAGGGGTGTTGGGGAGAAGAGGGGGCACCGCCTACGCCCTAATGGCATGCTGGCTGAGGAATTCTGGGAGTTGAAGTCCAGATATCTTAAATAAGAGAATTCTGGGAACTGACCCTCTGACATTTTAAAGGGAATTCTAGGAGTTGAAGTCTGCCTCTCTTAAAGTGGCTGAGGTTGAGAAACATTGCTGGAAGAGAGTATCCAGAGCCCATGGGGCACAGCTGCCTTCTCCAGGGCAGTGTGGGCCCCAGAATCCCACCAGGTGCTTCCTGCATGTTTGGCAGGATCCCACCAAGGATTTGGGGCCGGCTGCATGATCCCCACATCGCTGCTTTGAATGCCTGGATGGCTTATCCCGTGACCCCTGTGCCCTCAGGGTGCCAGGGGCCTTGCGCTGTGCAATGAAGCCCCCTGACTCTCTGTTTCCAGGAGTCCAGTAGCACAAGGGGGTTTCAGCATCTGAAGACCCCCCCCCCAGGAGGACAAGTGTGCAAGTGTGCAAACACAAAGCTTACAGTCTGGAAATGGACCTGCTAGGTGCCAATGCTGCCCCCCAAACCAGAAGCCCAACACGGGAGGGAGGAGAGAGGCGAGTGGGCAGACTCACGTGCTGCGCACCGTGTAGGGGGTCTCATCCACCCACTTCCACGTCCCGCCTTCACACCTCAGTCCGATCCAAACGCTGTACCCTTTGGTGAGCTGGAACACAAATTGCTACGCGAGAGAAAAAGGCAGAGCAGGCATCAGCCGGACCCTGAGGGTCTCCGCCCTCTGCCGGTCCGGCGGCCTTGGCCCCCCTCCCTGCAATGGATGGGGAAGTGGAGACACTGACCCTCTCTTCGTAGCTGGTGATGATCACCAGGTGGGCTTCTTTCCCTTCGCAATCCTGCTTGGCATGGTACCAGCTGTTCATGTCAAAGGAGAGAGAGTAGCAGCTCTGCTGAAAGAGATGCCAGCCCCGGGGGCAGCAGCCCCTCTCCTGCCCTGTGGGGGGGGGGGGAAGAGGAGGAAGGGGCAAGAAGAGGGGGCATCGTTATAGCTGGGGCGGGGGACAGGAACGCGGTGGGCAGCACTAGGAATTTGCGGCTCCTTTGCAGTCGTAAGGTGAGGACCCCCTGTGCCATCATCTGGACAGCACTGGGCTAGGAAGATCTCCCCATCCACCCCCACCCCGTTGTCCCCCCCCCATCTGGGTCACCTGTCTGGTTGGGTTTTGCGTTCTCCGAGTCGCAATTCAGCTGCTCCAGACTCTCTTGACCTTTCTTGATCTGGTCCTGGAACGGGGATTTCACTGGAGGTGGAAAAGGGGAGCGTCACTCCTCGGTGTTGTGTCTGGGTGAGGGAGGGTCTCTCCCGAATGCGGGGGGGGGGGCAAAGGGGGGCTTTTCAATGCCTCCCTTACTCCCAAATTTACCTTTCTTTGCTTCGTCAGTGAGGTTTTTCACCATCTGCTCGACTTTTTGCAGAGTTTTCTCCTTGTTGGTCTCTGGGAAAGATGTAAACAAAGCAGGGCAAATGTTTCTCAACCTCGTCTGCGGGAGGATGGGTGGACTTCAACTCCCAGAATTCCCACAGAACTGCCCTAAAGAAAACCCAGAGATTGGCAGATCGTTTTTCACCCCCCAAACCTGGGATTTCGTGACTTTACCGTTTTGTTGTAGAGCGGCTAATTCGGCGGCGATTGTGCGGTTGATGGCCTTCAGATCTTCCTGCATCTTCGACAAGATGGTGGAGTATTTGCGCCCTGTGGAGACGGAGATGAAGAAGAAGGAGATGGAGGAGGAGGAGGAGGAGAAGGAAGAGGAGTCTGCCTTCCTGCCTTGAACCCGTGTCCATGCTTCTGTGTACCACCCTCTTTTCCTGGCCTTGCTATCCTTCCTACTTCTGGGGTCACTTTGCAGATTATGGACCTCAGCCCATTGCGGCCCCTTTAAATCAATCTTTTGTTCCTGGTTGTGAGTAATTGTGTGCTATACAGTGTGTTTTGGGGTAATTGACTGGAAGAACACAGCCCTCTGTTTGCTGCTAGAATATATTATCAACAATAAAAAGATTTTTCATAAAAAGATTTTTTCCTTCTAGGAAGTTTGCCTACAAGCAACAGAGATTATTATTTCTGGGTCTCTTGTAATTTTAATTAGTAGCTTCTCCTTAGCAATTTACAGATCGGCCACAACTCAGGTGTCGTCCCTCTGAACTCTGTTACTCCCCACTAACTGGGGGGGGGAACTAATAAATCGACTCCCTTTGCTTCTTTTTCAAGCCTCCATGATGTAAAAAAGAAATATTTTAAGAAAAGGAAAACAACAGGTGATCACAGGGAGGCTGCAAAGGTCGTAAGTGTGAAAAAAGGTCGTAAGTAGTTGTTTTCCGTGCCTTTGTAACGTTGAACGGTCACTAAACGAATGGATGTAAGTTGAGGACCACTTATAGGCCTTCCCAGACCTATCCAACCACCTCAAGCCCCCCCTCCCCCCCAACCAGACTCCGGAGGGATACCCACCCACAAAGCCGAAGAGGATAATGGAGAGGGTCACCACGGCCAGCAGCCCCATCAGGATGAGGGTCACCCGCCGGGCAGAGCAGACACGCTGGCGCCAGGAGTCCTGGGGGGCAAACCCCACCATGGCTGGAGGGGACATAGAACACAAGGGTCCATGTTGCTTCAAAGAATATAGCATAGGTAGTGTTAATACCACTTTACAAGGCCTTGGTAAGGCCACACTTGCAATAGGGCATCCAATTTTGGTCACCACGATATAAAAAAGATGTTGAGACTCTAGAAAGAGTACAGAGAAGAGCAACAAAGATGATTAGGGGACTGGAGGCTAAAACATACAAGGAACGGTTACTGGAATTGGGTATGTCTAGTTTAATGAACAGAAGGACGAGGGGGGACAGAATAGCTGTGTTCCAATATCTCAGGGGCTGCCCCAAAGAAGAGGAAGTCATACTATTTTCCAAGGCGCCTGAAGGCAGGACAAGAAGCAATGGATGGAAACTGATCAAGGCAAGAAGTAACCTAGAACTAAGGAGAAACTTCCTGACAGTGAGAACAATTAATCAGTGGAACTCCTTGCCTCCAGAAGCGGTGAAAGCTCCAACACTGAAAGTTTTTAAGAAGAGACTGGACAGCCATTTGTCCGAAATGGTGTATGGTTTCCTGCCTGAGCAGGGGGCTGGACTCAATGACCTCCAAGGTCCCTTCCAACATCATCATCATCATCATCATCATCATCATCATCATCATCATCATCATCATCATTATTATTATTATTATTATTATTATTATTATTATTATTATTATTAACAGGAAAATAGTAACACAATAAATGTCAACACTGAAATTAACCACGATGGCTAAGGAAAGCGGCGGGGATGCAAACAGGATAGAGGTGGAAATTTCTCTCGTGCCATTATGGTTTTGGGGGGGGGGACGCGTGCAAAATAAATGAAAAATGTAGCTTAATTGCCTTCTTTTGTAGGATTTCCGAGCTGGAGCTGTGGGTCAACCATCTCTCCCGCCGCCACTGTCACCAGACGCCCCACGCCGGTGATCTTTGGACTGTCCACACCGTCCCTCTGCCAAATTTTAGGGTTTTTCAAAGCTGTAGCAGCTGCCTGAGACAGACCCCCCCAGTAGTGACCGAAAGCTTTAACTTGAACTTTATGTTGTTTCAGAATACGGATGTATTATTCGTAATCTGCTGAGCTTCGTGCAATATAAAATCGCAAAGTAGGTAGTTCTCTCTCTATATATATTTGGAACGTAAGACTTGTAACCGTAGGAAAAGAGGAAGTGAAAGTAGCAGAGGGATAGAGATTTAAGATGTACACGGGTGCACGCTGACCAGCACAAAAGAACAAGGAAATGCTTTTGCAAAATAAGGATTAAAATGTCAGAACTTCAGTTCCAAGAATTCTCTTATTTAAGACTAGCTGTTCCCGGCCACGCGGGGGAAAGAAAAGAGAAGAGAAAAGAGAAAGCGCACGTTTGTAAGATGTTTAAGTTCACAATGCTTGTGGGTGTACAATATTTTTTGTTGTGCCATGGTCGGTGCAGATAGAGAGACTGTCTGAAATCGTAGCGTGTGTCGCTTTTACATCCAACAGAGGGTGCTGTTTTTCAAAAAAAGCATGGTTTTTACCTGTCACAGGTGTGACATCTATAGAATATAGGTGTCTGAGAGTGTTTGCAGGAGCTTGGTTGGGAAGGGAGAGATCGGGACAGCTGCAGCTGGCTTTGGGTGTGGCCAGTGTGGCTGAAGATAAAAATAGAAAAGTGAAGGAACGCAAAGGCCCGGGGCTGCTGCTGTTGCTGTTGCAGTTTGTCAGGGGAAGTAAAGGGACTGGAAGTTTTATTTGCTTTTCTTCATAAGGAGGATATTTTAAACAGAGGCTAGAGCAGTGGTTCTCAACCTTTTTAATGCCGTGACCCCCAACCGGTCGTAAGTCGAGGACTAAACCGGTCGTAAGTCGAGGACTAAACCGGTCGTAAGTAGAGGACTTCCCAACTGGTCGTAAGTCAAGGACTTTCCCTGCCCGGGAGCGCCGCGCATGCGTGGTGCCGCCCCCTGCGCTGGCCGAGGCGTAGCTGGCAAGCGGCAGAGACGGAGCAGGCCGACCACCGCTGGGCCACCAGCTGGCCCAGCCCAAGGGAGGTAAGGCACCCGCCGGAAAAGGGAAAAAAAATGGTGGACAGCCTTGCTTGGCGACCACCGTGAAATGGTCGATCGACCCCACAGGTTGAGAACCACTGGCCTGGAGTCTATTTGGACTGGGACTATTGCTGCTGGTACAGGTTTTGGACATTGTGTGCGTGGGGGGGGGGAGCTGCCCTGGGGGACGAGTTATTGCTGCAGCACACTGACTGTTGTTGTTCCTACTACTGTCTGGAGCCGGGGTTTTCCTCCATCCCACTTGACTCTGAACAATCGTTGAGGAATCTCTTATTCCTGCTGCTATGCCGGCCTTGGGCTGTTGGATATCATCATAGCATTGACTATCGTGACTGGTTATTTTCGTTCCTGGAAGGCCCTCCTTGACGACAAGAGCCGGCTACCTACTAACTCTGCATGAACTCCGGCTGGAAGAGACATCTTAGCAACCCCTAGAGAACACTACGGCAGGGCTTGACACAGGGGGCTGGGGCTGGGAGGGCCTGGCTTCTGGCAGCCTCTGAGAAGGTAACGCTACATAGGTATATATGTAGAAACACGCATGTATTCGAATGCAATGTTGTGTCAAAATTTCAAAGCAATCGGTGAAGAACTTTCGGAGATTTAAGATTTTGAACAAACGAACATTCACATTTTTATTTATATAGATATCTGGACTTCAACTTCCCAGAATTGCCTTTAAAAAGCCAGGATTTCAACTCCCAGAATTCCCTTTAAGAGGTCTGGACATCAGTTCCCATTATTACCTTTTTTTAATCCGAAGTAAAAGAAGAAGAGAAACGTGGATTGGTCCATGAGGAACCCAAAGCCGCTGAGGTGTCAACATCCAGCTCCAGAATCCAAATAAAACTCAGAGTTCATTCCATCTCCGAAAATCTATTTATTGAATACACAGCATGGGTATGTCGATGCAAAACTAACTCTGAGATTGTCACACCAGTTCAAAGACTTAAACAATAATTTTCCCAGCCAACCCCCCCCCCCAACGTCTTACGTCGTCCATATCAACAAGCTCACTTTGTTATGGGAACCGTCTGCTTCAAATCCACACCTGTTCTGGCGTCCTTGAAAAGGATTCAGGCTCTCACGCAGAGGCACGTAGCTACCGAAGTGTCATCCCTGACCTGCGATCTAAGTGATGGAAATGCGGGAAGACCCTGCGTTCCTTTGCTTTTTAAACCTGGGTTTCGGGCGCTGTAGGAACTGGCCAAAGCTAGAGGGCTCTTGCACGCCGTCTAGTCCAAGCCTGGCTACAGCTGGTGCCTGATTTACAGCCGTAATGGAGCCCGCAGCTTCAGTCGGAACTGAAAATGGGAAGCGAAGGAAGAAGGGAAAAGTGGGTGGGTCCACGTGGTGAAGCCCAAACTTGCTGAGACCTCCTATGTCTGGCGGCAATCAATCCAGGCGACTGCTGTGGCTTTGGGTTTTTTTTAACCTGGGTTTCGGGTGTTGTAGGAATGGGCCCAAACTAGAGAGCGTACGAGAATAACGGAGCTTTGGCATGTGTGGAAAAGGGAGCCCACCCTGTGTCAAAGGAGGAGAGGGTCAGCTTCTACAGCCCGGGGATAAGGTTATGGGTTGCCCCCTCCCTCGGCTCTGCTTCCTCCCTCCTCCCCTCTCTCTGTTCCAGGCCTTTGGTTCACCGAAACCCTGCAGGAGACCCAGAAGGGCGTGCAAAATATGAGCCAGACGATCCAGCAGGGGGTCATCCAGCTCAAGGGCAAAAGTAAGGAGCCAGAGGGGGGCGAGAAGCAGCGTGCAAGCCCCCCACCCCCTCTTCCACCCCCAGCCCCAATTTCCCAGATGAGATAGGCATCCACTGGGGTGCCTATAATATTGGAGAACGGGGAGCGACATGTCTCTTGGGGTGTCATAGGCTGCTGGTGCAATTCCTGCCAAGGAAGGGGTCCTCCTTTCCCCACCGTCCTCGAATCAAGGACTCTTTGGGGCCCGTGGCCATTGGCCCCGCTCTGACAGGGCCCTCTTTTTTGTCCCCTTTAGGCCAAAACACCACCTCGAAACTGGCTGCGCTGGAGAGAATTTTGCAACAGGAGGAGGAGAAATGGTTGAAACGAGTTGACTTCCACAAGTCTTAAAGGGGCAGGTTTGGGGACCCCCTGCATTAGATGATCAACCAGTCAAGACACACATCATTATGTCCCAAGAACATCACAACTGGCCCCATCTCATTTGCCCACCAACCCAATTTCTGCCTCCCCCCCCAGATCTCATCTCCTCCCAGGGATCCCCTCCCCTGGAGCGAAGCCCCTCCACTCTGCCCCCAGATCACCTTGGAGAAAGGCTGCACGCCAAATGAGGCTGGGGGTGCTGGACTGGAACCGCTCGGCCCTCGAGGGGCTGTGGACCTGACGGCCTCGGAGGGCTGGCACTCCTTCTGCTTCGAGGCAGAGGCCCTGCAGCAGCTGGCCCTGGGCGAGGCGGGCAGAGGGGCCGGGCTGGGGTCCTTGAGCCCTGCTGGGTGGGGGTCTCTTCCAGCCCCTGAGACTCTGCCCATGTTGACTCAGGGTGTACGAAACTGGCAATCTGAATTTCTAAGAAATGCCTTGGGATTCACTGGGGGTGGTTTTTCTCATTTAGTTTGCTATGGCTACAACGAGAGAGAGAGAGAGAGAGAGAGAGAGAGAGAGAGAGAGAGAGAGAGAGAGAGAGAGAGAGAGAGAGAGAGAGAATGGGTGGATAGATAGCAACAGACAGGTGATAGTGATCTATCTGATAGATAGATAGATAGATAGATAGATAGATAGATAGATAGATAGATAGATAGATAGATAGATAGATAGATAGATAGATAGATAGACAGACAGACAGAGAGGGAAAGAGGGAGAGAGGGAGAGAGAGAGATAGAGAGATAGATTGATAGGGATAGAGACCAGAAATACTGACAAGTAGATAGGTAGATAGAATGAACAGATAAGATGATAAAATGGATGGACGGACTGGATGGATGGATGATAAAATTGATAGAGATGATATAGAAAGAAAAATAGAGAGATGATAGACATACAGATGAAAGAGCTAGAGAGAGAGATGATAGATGAGAAGGATGGATGGATGGATGGATGGATGGATGGATGGATGGATGGATGGATGGATGGATGGATGGATGGATGGACGGACGGACGGACGGATGAATAGGCAGGCAGACAGACAGGTAGAAATAGAAATAATAGAAATAGAAATAATAGAAATAGAAATAATAGAAATAGAAATTTCTATTTTGGAAAGAAAAACCAAATGCACAGGTATAGTATAATGGGTACCTTGCTCAAGAATAGCAACTGTGAGAGGGACCTCAGAGTCCTACCTAGTAAACAATCCCTTAAACAGGAGCCAGCTGTGTGCTGCAGCTGCCAAAAAGGCCAACACAGTGCTAGGCTGCTTTAACAGAGGGACAGAATCAAGATCACGTGAAGTATTAATACCACTTTACAAGGCCTTGGTAAGGCCACACTTGGAATACGGCATCCAGTTTTGGTCACCATGATGTAAAAAAGATGCTGAGACTCTAGAAAGAGTGCAGAGAAGAGCAACAAAGAGGATTAGGGGACTGGAGGCTAAATCATAAGGAATGGTTGCTGGAATTGGGGATGTCTAGTTTAATGAAGAGAAGGATGAGGGGGGACATGATAGCCGTGTTCCAATATCTCAGGGGCTGCCCCAAAGAAGAGGGAGTCAAGCTATTCTTCAAAGCAACAGAAGGCAGGACAAGAAGCAACGGATGGAAACTGATCAAGGAGAGAAGCAACCTAGAACTAAGGAGAAACTTCCTGATGGTGAGAATTAACCAGTGGAACAACCTGCCTCCAGAAGCGGTGAATGCTCCAACGCTGGAAGTTTTTAAGAAGAGACTGGACAGCCATTTGTCCGAAATGGTGCAGGGTTTCCTGCCTGAGCAGGGGGTTGGACTAGATGACCTCCAAGGACCCTTCCAACTTTTTATTATTATTATTATTATTATTATTATTATTATTATTATTATTATTATTATTATTATTATTATTATTATTATCATCATCATCATCATCATCATCATCATAGATCATTGCACAGTCAGCCAGGTGTTCAGACTGGATTTGGCATTTTGTCTACCTATCGAGTCCTTACCCAGGACCTGGGATAGGCAGGTGTGGATGTTTGATGGTATTACAGGTATCGTCGCAGGATGGAAGCAGTTCCTAATAAGGCTGCCTTTTGCAATTGACTAATAGCGAATTTGTCAATGCCAATGGTGTTCAAGTGGTGCTCCAGCTGTTTTGGGATTGCACCCAAGGCGCCTATGACTATTGGTACTACCCTTGCTTGCTTTTGCCACAGTCTTTCTATTTCTATTTGTTATTATTATGATAATTATGATTATGATTATTATGGATCATCGCACAGTCAGCCAGATGTTCAGACTGGATTTGGCATTTTGTCTACCTATTGAGTCCTTACCCAGAATGATATTATTATTATTAATATTATTATTATTAAATATGATAGAGCTAGAGACAGACAGACAGACATAGATGGCTGAATGGATGCTGTCCAGAGTCACCAAGGGTGAGTTTGGTGCCCACATATGTTTTCTTAATAAATAAATAAATAAAACAGGATAAGCCACAAAACCCCCCAAAGACAGAACACCGCATGTTGTGCGAAGGCCATGCTGGGGTCCCAGGATGGAAATCCCCCCGCCCTCCCCCAGCTCAGGCCTGCCTGCTGACCGATGGGAGCTGCCCGCCTTTCCACTCGTCCAGCATGCAGAGAAGAGGCCAATTTTTGCCTTAGATTTTTGTCTCAGATTCGTTTTATTGGCTCCAAGAAGCGTCGGACAGCTGCTTCACGGGGGTCCGGCTGGTGGCGTCTCCCCTGGGACTCACTGCAGCGCCTGCATTTCGCACATCCACCTAAAGCGGAAGTGACAATCGGTTTTGTCCCACAGCCTGCCGCGGTAGGTCACGGTGCAGTATCGGTGGAAATCCGTTTCGTATGACAACCAGTCTCTGGAAGGGCAAAGCAAAAGAGGGGGGGTCAACCCAGGGGTGGGAGGAAGACCCCCTTCTCTCTGGAAGTGGACGTTGCAGCTAGGCTAAGCGAGATTTGGAAGGATCCCTGAGGTCATCTAGTCCAGCCCCCGTCCTGCAGCAGCCATCCAATTTTCCCCTGACGAGGGTGAGGGGAGCGGGGCGGGGGGTCACAAAGGAGGCGGCATTTCGTAGCCTGGGGAAATTGTGCAAATTGGCTTATTTGTGCCGCAGGGGATGCCAATCTGGGTCAGTTGAGGAAACTTGGTTAGTGAACTCTTGGGTATAACAGCTGTAATGTTAGGAAGTTGAGCAGTGAACGTATTGTGCGAATTCAGATAATGACTGGCCTCGGTTCCGTCTCTGGCAAACAAGCCCGCATCAGCTGGGCAGGCGAACTGGAGAAAGAGCACCACTTGGAGATCAAGACTTGACTGATGGAAAGGACTCGCAGGAGTGTTGTGCAACAGGACGGCCCTCCTCCAGTGAAAATGCCCACACGGGCGTTGGGGAGAAGAGGGGGCACCGCCTACGCCCTAATGGCATGCTGGCTGAGGAATTCTGGGAGTTGAAGTCCAGATCTCTTAAAGGGAATTCTGGGAATTGAAATTCTGACATTTGAAAGGGAATTTTGGGAGTTGAAGTCCAGGGATCTTAAATTAGAGAATTCTGGGAACTGAACACCTGGGATCTTAAACGGAATTCTGGAAAAATTCTAAAGGGAATTCTGGGAATTGAAGTCTGCCTCTCTTAAAATGGCTGAGGTTGAGAAACATTGCTGGAAGAGAGTATCCAGAGCCCATGGGGCACATCTGCCTTCTCCAGGGCAGTGTGGGCCCCAGGATCCCACCAGGTGCTCCCTGCATGTTCAGCAATATCTCACCGAAGATGTGGGGCCGGCTGCATGGTCCCCCACATCGCTGCTTTGAATGCCTGGAGGGCTTATCCTGTGACCCCCGTGCCCTCAGGGTGCCAGGGGCCTTGCGCTGTGCAATGAAGCCCCCTGACTCTCTGTTTCCAGGAGTCCATTAGCGCAAGGGGGTTTCAGCATGTGAAGACCACCCACCCCCAGGAGGACAAGCGTGTAAGTGTGCAAACACAAAGCCCACAGTTGGGAGGGGGACCTACTAGGTGCCAATGCTGCCCCCCAAAACAGAAGCCCAACACAGGGGAGGGAGGAGAGAGGCGAATGGGGAGACTCACGTCCTGCTCATGATGTAGGGTGTCCAGTCCACCCAAGACCACATGTGGCCGGTGAACTCCAGCCCGATCCAAACGCTGGTTGGTTTGGTGAGCCGGAACACAAATTGCTACGCGAGAGAAAAAGGCAGAGCAGGCATCAGCTGGACCCTGAGGGTCTCGGCCCTCTGCCGGTCTGGCAGCCTTGGCCCCCCTCCCTGCGATGGATAGGGAAGTGGAGACACTGACCTTCTCTAGGTAGCTGGTGATGATCGCCAGGTGGGCTTGCTTCTCTTCACAATCCTGCTTGGCTTCGGGCCAGCTCTTCTCAGCAGAGGAGAGCCAGTAGCAGCTCTGCTGAAAGAGATGCCAGCCCCAGGAGCAGCAGCCCCTCTCCGGCCCTGGGGGAGGGGTTGGAGTAGGGAGGGGGAGGGGAGAGAAGAGGGGGGGCACCGTTATAGCTGGGGTGGGGGACAGGGACACAGTGGGCAGCAGTGCCGGTGATACGCTACCCAGCTGGAATTATCAACTGGACTTTGACTGAATTGGAAAACCTAGACTGGAAAACGCGTAAACTTTTGACTATGCACCACGCTGTGCATCCACGAAGGGACACTGACAGGTTGTACCTGCCAAGAAAAATAGGGGGCAGAGGGCTATTGCAAATCCACCAAACTGTAGAAGAAGAAAAACGAAGTTTGAATGACTATGTGCATCAAAGTACAGAAAAACTGCCGCAGGCTGTGAAAACCGAGCGCTAAAAAAATATAACAGAAGCAGAGGCAGAATATAAGGAGAAACAGCTGGATGACAGATTAAAGAGGTGGAAAACCACAGCTGGACATGGGCATGGCTTAAAACGGAAGGCTTAATACCAGCTGCTCAAGAACCAGCACTACAAACTAACGCCATGAAAGCGAGGAGACAAAAACAATCCACTGACAATCCAAATTGCCGACTTTGCAACGGCAACGTTTCCCATCTGATCGGTGAGTGCAGCAAAATCGCGCAAAGTGACGACCAAGCTAGACGTGACCGAGTTGCTGAATTAATCCACTGGGCCTTGTGTAAAAAAATACGACTCGCCTGTCTCCGAAAAGTCGTGGGAACCGAGGGTGGAAAAAGTTGTCGGGAATGAGAGGGTGAAGATCTTGTGGGACTTTCGAATAGAGCAGTGGTTCTCAACCTGTGGGTCAGAACCCCATTTGGGGTCAAACGACCATTTCACAGGGGTCGCCAAACAACGCAGTCCGCCATTTTTTCCCCCCTTTTCCTTAGCTGTGTTCCTCCCTTTTATTCTATTGGCTTTTGAAAGCCAATCGAAGAGACTCTCTTGAATAGAGTCTAATTCTATTGGCTTTCAAAAGCCAGTAGGAATTGTCCAGGCTGTCTCTGCCCTGCTGAGCCCGCCAAAAGTCCCATTCTGCAAATGGTGCTGCGCCAGTTGAGTAGTCCTCGACTTACGACCGGTTGAGTAGTCCTCTACTTACGACCGGTTGGGGGTCGCGGCATTAAAAAGGTTGAGAAGCACTGGAATAGAGAGATTGCCGTTTGGAATACAACATGCCGGATATCGCAGTTGTAGAGAACCCAAGCATACAGCTGATTGATATCGCTGTACCAGGAGACCCCCCCCCCTGTGCAATCCAGAGATCTGGAGGGCGCTGGGCTGGGAAGGTGCCCCTTGCCCCTGCCCCGGTCACCTGTCCCCTTGTGTTTTCTGTCCTCCAAATTGCACTTCAGCCGCTGCAGAGTCGCTTGAAGTTTCTTGATCTGGTTCTTGAACTGGGATTTCACTGGAGGTGGAAAAGGGGAGCGTCACTCCTTGGTGTTATGTCTGGGTGAGGGAGGGTCTCTCCCGAATGCAGGGGGGGCAAAGGGGGACTTTTCAACGCCTCCCTTACTCCCAAATTTACCTTCCTTTGCTTCTCTGGTGAGGTTTTTCACCATCTGCTCGACTTTTTGCCGAGTTTTCACGTTGTTGGTCTCTGGCAAAGAGGTAAACAAATCAGAGCAGTGTTGCTCAACCTTGTCTGCTGGAAGGTGGGTGGACTTCAACTCCCAGAATTCCCCAGCCAGCCTGGCTAGTGGGGAATTCTGGGAGTTGAAGTCCACCCACCTTCCAGCAGACAAGGTTGAGAAACACTGGGTTAGAGCAGGTTTGAGCGTCAAACATTCATGGAAGAACAGAAGCCAAGAAGGAGAGAGAGAGAGGGGGGTGGTGGTCCTCCAAAGGTGCCTCCATCTTGGTTCCTGCCAAGCCCACAGCAATGCACCTCGACCCCCACAGAACTGCCCTAAAGAAAACCCAGAGATTGGCAGGTCCTTTTTCACCCCCCAAACCTGGGATTTCGTGACTTTACCATTTTGTTGCAGAGCAACTAATTCGATGGCGATTGTGCGGCTGATGGCCTTCAGATCTTCCTGCATCTTCCACAAGGTGGTGGAGTATTTGCGCCCTGTGGAGATGGAGGAGGAGGAATAAGAGGAGTCTGCCTTCATGCCTTGAACCCATGTCCATGCTTCTGTGTACCACCCTCTTTTCCTGGCCTTGCTATCCTTCCTACGTTCTGGGGTCACTTTGCAAATTATGGACCTCAGCCCATAGCGGCCCCTTTAAATCATTCTTTTGTTCGTGGTTGTGAGTAATTGTGTGCTATACAGTGTGTTTGGGGGTAATTGACTGGAAGAACACAGCCCTCTGTTTGCTGCTAGAATATATTATCAACAATAAAAAGATTTTTTCCTTCTAGGAAGGTTACCTACAAGCAACAGAGATTATTATTTCTGGGTCTCTTGTAACGTTAATTGGTAGCTTCTCCTTAGCAATTTACAGATTGCCACAACTCAGGGGTCGTCCCTCTGAACTCTGTTACTTCTCACCAACTGGTGGGGGGGGGGACTAATAAATCGTCTCCCTTTGCTGCTTTTTCAAGCCTCCACGGTGTAAAAAAGAAATATTTTAAGAAGAGGAAAACAACAAGTGATCACAGGGAGGCTGTAAGTGTGAAAAACAGTCATAAGTCACTGTTTTCCGTTTCTTTGCAACTTTGAACGGTCGCTAAACGAATGGCTGTAAGTCGAAGACCACCTGTAGGCCTTCCCAGACCTGTCCAACCACCTCAAGCCCCCCTTCTTCCCCCAACCAGAGGGAGGGATACCCACCCACAAAGCCGAAGATGGTGACGGAGAGGGTCACCATGGCCAGCAGCCCCATCAGGACGAGGGTCACCCGCCGGGCAGAGCAGACACGCTGGCGGCAGGAGGAGTCCTGGGGGGCAAACCCCGCCATGGCTGGAGGGGACACAGAACACAAGGTTCGCTGTTGCATCGTGGCCAACGGCTTCAAAGAATATAGCACAGGTAAGATAAGATAAGATAACCTTATCACAAGGTTAATGCTGTATGGAATGAAACTATGGCTGAATCTGGATGTTCTGCTACGGATACCACGGAGCCCCCTCCTCCCAAGAGGTAACAAGGAAAACAGGTCGTGAAGAGGATGTGTGGTGTCCCAGATAATCTTACGGACCCAGTTCAAGCAGCGCTTCTGTGCTATGTCCTGGATGGGAGAGAGGGAACTGCCAGTGATCTTTTCGACCATTCTTACCACTCTCTGCACCGTCTTCCTGTCTGAAGCAGGGATGCTTCCAAACCAGACTGTGATGCTGTACGACAGGATGCTCTCAATCGTCCCCCTGTAGAAAGTGGTCAGGACAGGGGAAGGAAGATGTGTGTAAGGACCCACTTTGCATCTTAAGAAGACAGAAGGTTTATAATTTTTTTTTCATATACATTTTATTTTTAATTATCGTATAATTTTGTTAATTTCTTTTAATTAAGCCTGTATTCTGCTCTGGGAAGCTCCGGGGGGGGGAGGGAGGGGGTGGTTTGGGAGGGGTTGGGGGAGGGTTGTATTGTTATGTTTTCTTTTTTGTTGTTGTTGTTATTGTTTTTTTTTTGTTTTTGTAAAAGTTTTTAAAAATTTTTCAATAAAAAAAAAAAGAAGACAGAACTCTTGGAATAATTCTTCCAACAGGAATCCTTTATTAAGAGAAAATGGATGCAGGCGTTCTAGACAGGACTTGGGGTTCAAGCTCTCCCATTCGAGGTTTTAAGGGGTCCCCCAGTAGTCCCACCCAATCACCCCCCTCTTCCAGTGACAGTTTCAGGCATCACAATCCCACCCCTTTTTTTCTTTCTGCTGGCTGGATGGAATGGAGACTTCATATAAACTACATGAAAGGTAAATAGCCTCCTTTGTTATGATGAGGCCTTTTGGTGCTATCCACATTCAAACCCTTTGAAGTTGTACCGAAGGAGGTGAGGGCCATAAAGCCCCTTTGTTCACCCCCTTCTCTTTCTTTATGACAGAATCCAGAGAGGGCAGAAATGGGGTTTTCTATAATTGATAACTGGAGATGAAGTATAATTGGATTCTGACAATGTGCTTTCCTCATGCGACGCAGAAAATGCAGGCACTGCTATGCCCGCGTCGTCCGTTTCTCACTGTTGAGCGACCAAGTCAGCCTATTCGTTAGCTGCACACCCAGGAATTTGACGCTGGTAACCACCTCCACAGGTGAGTCACAGCTAGTGTTAATACCACTTTACAAGGCCTTGGTAAGGCCACCCTTGCAATAGAGCACCCAGTTTGGATCGCCACGATATAAAAAAGATGTTGAGAGTTTGGAAAAAGTGCAGAGAAGAGCAACAAAGAGGATCCAAGGCCTGGAGACTAAAACATACGAAGAACGGCTGCAGGACTTGGGTCTGGCTAGTCTAGAGAAAAGAAAAAACAGGGGGGGGGCATGATAGCAGTAGTCTAGGATCTGAGGGGCTGCCCCCAAGAGGAGGGGGTCACGTTATTCTCCAAAGTACCAGAGGGAAGGATGAGAAACAATGAATGAATCAAGGAGAGAACCTATCTAGAACTAAGGAGAAATTTCCTGACCGTGGGAACAATTAACCAGTGGAACTGCTTGCCACCAGAAGTTGTGGATGCTCTAACACTGGAGGTTTTCAAGAAGAGACTGGACAGCCCATTGTCTGAAATAGGAAAGGATCTCCTGCCTTGAGTAGGGGGCTGGACCAGAAGACCTTCTCAGATCATCCCCTCTGACTAAGCTTGCCCACGTGGCCAAGATTATTTCATTTTATTTATTAAGTGTTCATGGTGCCTTTCTCCCCATCTGGTGACCCTAGGTGGCTTAAAGACAACAATATAAAACAGGAAAATAGTAACACAATAAATGTCAACGTTGAAATTAACCACGATGGCTAAGGAAAGAGGCGGGGATGCAAACAGGATAGAGGTGGAAATTTCTCTCGTGCCATTATGGGTTTTTTTTGGGGGGGACACATGCAAAATAAATGAAAAATGTGGCTTAATTGCCTCTTTTTACCTTCTTTTTTAGGATTTCCGAGCTGGAGCTGTGGGTCAACCGTCTCTCCCGCCGCCACTGTCACCAGACGCCCCACACCGGTGATCTTTGGACTGTCCACACCGTCCCTCTGCCAAATTTTAGGGTTTTCCAAAGCTGCAGCAGCTGCCTGAGTCAGACCCCCCCCCCAGTAGTGACTGAAAGCTTTAACTTGAACTTAATGTTGTTTCAGAATACGGATGTATTATTCGTAATCTGCTGAGCTTTGTGCAATCTAAAATTGCAAAGTAGGTAGTTTTCTCTCTATATATATATTTGGAACATAAGAATTGTAAGTGTAGGAAAAGAGGAAGGATAGAGGTTTCAGATGTATACGGATGTATGCGGAAACTGTTGGCCACCATGAAAGAGCAAGGAACTGCTTTTGCAAAATAAGGATTATGTGCGTGGGTGGTCCTTAGAAGAAAAGTATGAAAATGTTAGTTTAAGTCCAGCTCCGGGCCATTGGCCTCTAGGCTGTCCTTTGGAATTTGCTATGCCAGTGGATAATACCACTCTTCAATGCCTTGGTAAGGACACACTTGGAATATTGCATCCAGTTTTGGTCACCACGATGTAAAAAAGACATTGAGACTCTAGAAAGAGTACAGAGAAGAGCAACAAAGAGGATCAGGGGACTGGAGGCTAAAACATATAAGGAACGGTTGCTGGAATTGGGGATGTCTAGTTTAACGAAGAGAAGCACAAGGGGGGACACGATAACAGTATTCCAATATCTCAAGGGCTGCCATAAAGAAGAGGGAATTAAGCTATTCTTCAAAGCACCTGAAGGCAGGACAAGAAGCAATGGGTGGAAACTAATCAAGGAGAGAAGCAACCTAGAACTAAGGAGAAACTTCCTGACAGTGAGAACAATTAATCAGTGGAACAACCTGCCTCCAGAAGCAGTAAATGCTCCAACACTGGAAGTTTTTAAGAAGAGACTGGACAGCCATTTGTCCGAAATGGTGCAGGGTTTCCTGCCTGAGCAGGAGGTTGGACTAGATGACCTCCAAGGTCCCTTCCAACTTTACTACTATTACTATTACTATTAGTGCAATGGGTTGTTACTGTAAGTGACGTTATGTTATAATGCTATGTTCCAAATTGTGAGCAAAATAAACCTCTGAATCTTACAGTAGGAATTATTGTTTTGTGTTGCTGTCTTTTGTCTTTTTCGTCGGGTTTTTCCACCAGGGTTTTTGGTGCCTTGACCGGGAAGAGACAGTTGCTGGAAGAGACGTGCTGTCCAACCGGGATTTGGGCCACAGGTAACCAGCCCACTCTCTACGAGCTCTCACAGTCTGCTTTGGATCAGAGGTAAGGCCCCCTCCCTTTTGGAGACCCCCAGAGCTACGGGGCAGTTTCCTTCCAAGCTGGACCTCGGCTGCAGTTTTGGAAAACCCCTGACATTTTTTAACCTGGCAGAGGGACGGTGTGGACAGTCCAAAAATCACCGGCATGGGCGTCCGGTGACAGTGGTGGCAGGAGAGGTGGTTGACCCACAGCTCCGGCTCAGAAATCCTAAAAAAGGTTAAAAAAAAAGGCAATCAAGCCACATTTTTTCATTTATTTTGCATGCGTCCCCCCCCAAAAAAACCCCTCATAATGGCACGTGAGAAATTTCCACCTCTATCCTGTTTGCATCCCCGCCTCTTTCCTTAGCCATTGTGGTTAATTTCAGTGTTGCTGTTTATTGTGTTACTATTTTATATTGTTGTCTTTAAGCCACCTAGAGTCACCTGATGGGGAGAACCAGTTCCACGGGTTAATTGTTCTCACTGTCAGGAAATTTCTCCTTAGTTCTAGATAGGTTCTCTCCTTGATGCATCCATTGTTTTTTCTCCTTCCCTCTGGTGCTTTGGAGAATAGTTTGACCCCCCCCCCCTTCTTCTTTGGAGCAGCCCCTCAGATACTGGAACGCTGCTGCTATCATGTCTCCCCTATTTCTTTTTTTCTCTAGACTAGTCAGACCCAAGTCCCGCAGCCGTTCTTCGTATACTTTAGTCTCCAGGTCTTAGATCATCTTCGTTGCTCTTCTCTGCACTTTTTCCAAACTCTCAACATCGTTTTTTATATCGTGGCGACCAAAACTGGTTGCCCCATTGCAAGTGTGGCTTTACCAAGGCCTTGTAAAGCAGTGTTGACACCCCTGGAGTAGATGATCTCCAAGGTCCCTTCCAACATTATTATTATTATTATTATTATTATTGTTATTATTATTATTATAAGCCATTGGCCATGATGCAACAGAGAGGGTTTTATTCTGTGTCCCCTCCAGCCATGGCGGGGTTTGCCCCCCAGGATTCCTGGCGCCAGCGTGTCTGCTCTGCCCGGCGGGTGACCCTCGTCCTGATGGGGCTGCTGGCCATGGTGACCCTCTCCATCACTGTCTTCGGCTTTGTGGGTGGGTATCCCTCCGGAGTCTGGTTGGGGGGAGGAGGGGGGCTTCAGGTGGTTGGACAGGTCTGGGAAGGCATACAGGTGGTCCTCAACTTACAGCCATTCGTTTAGCGACCGTTCAAGGTTGCAAAGGCACGGAAAACAGTGACATCACTGTTTTTTCACACTTACGACCGTTGCAGCCTCCCTGTGATCACCTTTTGTTTCCTCTTCTTAAAATATTTATTTTTTACACCATGGAGGCTTGAAAAAGCAGCAAAGGGAGTCGATTTATGAGTTCCCCCCCCCAGTTAGTGGGGAGTAACAGAATTCAGAGGAACAACACCTGAGTTGTGGCGATCTGTAAATTGCTAAGGAGAAGCTACTAATTAACATTACAAGAGACCCAGAAATAATAAAGTCTGTTGCTTGTAGGTAAACTTCCTAGAAGGAGAAAATGTTTTTAGGAACACCGTTGTTGATAATATATTCTGGCAGCAACCAGAGGGCTGTGTTCTTCCAGTCAATTAACCTAAAACACACTGTATAACACACAATTAATCACAACCACGCACAAAAGAATGATTTAAAGGGGCCGCAATGGGCTGAGGTCCATAATCCTCAAAGTGACCCCAGAACGTAGGAAGGATAGCAAGGCCAGGAAAAGAGGGTGGTACACAGAGGCATGGTCATGGGTTCAAGGCATGAAGGCAGACTCCTCTTCCTCCTCCTCCTCCTCCTCCTTCTCCTTCTTCTTCATCTCCGTCTCCACAGGGCGCAAATACTCCACCACCTTGTGGAAGATGCAGGAAGATCTGAAAGCCATCAACCGCACAATTGCCGCGGAATTAGCTGCTCTGCAACAAAACGGTAAAGTCACGAAATCCCGGGTTTGGGGGGTGAAAAAGGACCTGCCAATCTCTGGGTTTTCTTTAGGGCAGTTCTGTGGGGGTCGGGGTGCATTGCAGTGGGCTTGGCAGGAACCAAGATGGAGGCACCTTTGGAGAACCACCACCCCCCTCTCTCTCTCTCCTTCTTGGCTTCTGTTCTTCCATGAATGTTTGACTCTCAAACCCAAGGCTCTCCAAAGGGGGCCACTTTTAGCCTCGTGGACTTCAACTCCCAGAATTCCCTGCCAGCCATCGAAGTTGGAGTCCACAAGGCTTAAAGTGAGAAGTAACTTTGGAGATTCCCTGCTCTAACGCAACGTTTCTCAACCTCGTCTGCTGGAAGGCGGGTGGACTTCAACTCCCAGAATTCCCCACTAGCCAGGCTGGCTAGTGGGGAATTCTGGGAGTTGAAGTCCACCCATCTCCCCGCAGACAAGGTTGAGCAACACTGCTCTGATTTGTTTACATCTTTCCCAGAGACCAACAACGAGAAAACTTTGCAAAAGATCAACCAGTTGGAGATACAGGTCACCAAAGAAAAAAGGGAAGGTAAATTTGGGAGTAAGGGAGGCGTTGAAAAGTCCCCCTTTGACCCCCCCAAATTCGGGAGAGACCCTCCCTCACCCAGACACAACACCAAGGAGTGACGCTCCCCTTTTCCACCTCCAGTGATGCCCCAGTTCCAGGACCGGATCAAGAAACTTCAACGGACTCTGCAGCGGCTGAATTACGAGGTGGAGAACACAGAACACAAGTGGACAGGTGACCCAGATTGGGGGGGAGAGACAGGGTGGGGGGGACCTTTCCAGCCCAGTGGCCTCCAGATCTCTGGATTGCACAGGAGGTCCTCGCCTTACGACCCCAATGGGGACCCAAATTCCCACTACTGCCCACCGTGTCCCTGTCCCCTGTCCCAGCTATAACAATGCCCCCCTCTTCTCCCCCGACCCTCCTCCAACCGCCCCCCTCCCCACAGGTCCAGAGACTGGCTGTTGCCCCCAGGGCTGGCATCTCTTTCAGCAGAGCTGCTACTGGCTCTCCTCTGCGCGGAAGAGCTGGCCGGAAGCCAAGCAGGATTGTGAAGAGAAGCAAGCCCACCTGGTGGTCATCACCAGCTACGAAGAGAGGGTCAGTGTCTCCACTTCCCCATCCATCGCAGGGAGGGGGGCCAAGGCTGCTGGACCGGCAGAGGGCTGAGACCCTCGGGGTCCAGCTGATGCCTGCTCTGCCTTTTTCTCTCGCGTAGCAATTTGTGTTCCAGCTCACCAAACGGTACAGCGTTTGGATCGGGCTGAAGAACAATGGCCGGACGTGGAAGTGGGTGGATGGAACCCCCTACACGGTGCGCTGGAGGTGAGTCTGCCCACTCGCCTCTCTCCTCCCTCCCCTGGGCTTCTGTTTTGGGGGGCAGCATTGGCACCTAGCAGGTCCCCTTCCAGACTGGAGGCTTTGTGTTTGCACACTTGTACACTTGTCCTCCGGGGGGGGTCTTCAGATGCTGAAACCCCCTTGCGCTACTGGACTCCTGGAAACACTCGGGGGGTTTCATTGCACACTGCAAGCCCCCTGGCACCCTGAGGGCACGGGGGTCACGGGATAAGCCCTGGAAGTATGCAAAGCAACGATGCGGGGACCATGCAGCCGGCCCCAAATCCTTGGTGGGATCCTGCCAAACATGCAGGAAGCACCTGGTGGGATTCTGGGGCCCACACTGCCCTGGAGAAGGCAGCTGTGCCCCATGGGCTCTGGATACTCTCTTCCAGCAATGTTTCTCAACCTCAGCCACTTTAAGAGAGGCAGACTTCAACTCCCAGAATTCCCTTTAAAATGTCAGAGGTTCAGTTCCCAGAATTCTCTTATTTAAGATCCCTGGACTTCCCAGAATTCTCTTTAAGAGATCTGGCTTCAAACCCCAGAATCCCTAAGCCAGCATGCCATTAGGGCGTAGGCGGTGCCCCCTCTTCTCCCCAACACCCCTGTGGACATTTTCACCTGGAGGAGGGCCGTCCTGTTGCACAACGCTCCTGTGAGTGCTTTTTTCCGTCAGTCAAGTCTTGATCTCCGAGTGGTGCTCTTTCTCCAGTTCACTTGCCCTGCTGATGCGGGCTTGTTTGCCAGAGACGGAATTGAAGCCAGTCTCACAATATGTTCACTGCTCAACAGGCCTTCCTAACATTATAGCTGTTATAACCAGAGTTCACTAACCAGGTTTCCTCAACTGACCCAGATTGGCATCCCCTGCAGCACAAACAAGCCAATTTGCACAATTCCCTCAGACTACGAAATGCCACCACCCCTTGTGACCCTCCCCCACTCCCATCACGCTAGTCAGGGGAAAATTGGATGGCTTCTGAGGGCCGTGGTTGGACTAGATGACCTCAGGGATCCTTCCAAATCTCGCCTGGCCTAGCTGCCTCTTCCACACAGACAGAAGGGGGTCTTCCTCCCACCCTGGGTTGACCCCCCCCTTTTCTGCTTTGCCCTTCCAGCCACTGGCTGCCCAACCATCCAGCGTATTCTGACAACTTCTGCACCGAAACCTACTATGACGGGCTGTGGGCCCATGTCTTCTGCCACTTAAACTCATGGTGGTTGTGCGAAATGCAGGCGCTGCAGTGCGTCCCAGGGGAGACGCTGCCAGCCGGACCCCCGTGAAGCAGCTGCCCGACGCTTCTTGGAGCCAATAAAACGAACCTGGGACAAAAATCTAAGGCAAAAATTGGCCTCTTCTCTGCATCCTGGACGAGTGGAAGGGCGGGCAGCTCCCATCGGTCAGCAGGCAGGCCTGAGCTGGGTGGGGGGGCAGGGGGGGTTTCCAGCCTGGGACCCCAGCATGGTCTTCACACAACACGCTGAGCCGGCGGTATTCTGTCTTTGGGGGTTTTGTGGCTTATCCTGTTTTATTGATTGATTGATTAAGAAAACATATGTGGGCACCAAACTTACCGTTGGTGACTCTGGACGGCATCCATTCAGCTACCTATGTCTGTCTGTCTCTAGCTCTATCATATTTCTATTTCTATTTCTGTCTGCCTGCTATCTATCTATCTATCTATCTATCTATCTATCTATCTATCTATCTATCTATCTATCTATCTATCTATCTATCTATCTATCTAGCCATGCAACCATCCATTCTTCTCATCTATCATCTCTCTCTCTAGCTCTATCATCTGCTTGTCTATCATCTCTCTAACTCTATTTTTCTTTCGCTATCTTCTCTATCAATTTTATCGTCCATCCAGTCCGTCCATCCAATTTATCATCTTATCTATTCATTCTATTTACCTGTCAGTCTTTCTGGTCTCTATCCCTATCAATCTATCTTTATCTCTCCCTCTCTATCCATCTATCTATCACTATCACCTGTCTGTTGCTATCTGCCTGCCTGCCTGCCTGTCTGTCTGTCTATCTATCTATCTATCTATCTATCTATCTATCTATCTATCTATCTATCTATCTATCTATCTATCTATCTATCTATCTATCCCTCTCTCTCTCTCATCACCCCAGTGAATCCCAAGGCATTTCTTAGAAATTCAGATTTATTGCCAGTTTGGTACACCCTGAGTCAACCTGGGCAGCGTCTCAGGGGCTGGAAGAGACCCCCGCCCAGCAGGGCTCAAGGACCCCAGCCCGGCCCCTCTGCCCGCCTCGCCCAGGGCCAGCCGCTGCAGGGCCTCTGCCTCGAAGCGGAAGGAGTGCCAGCCCTCGGAGGCCGTCAGGTCCACGGCCCCTCGAGGGCCGAGCGGTTCCAGTCCAGCACCCCCAGCCTCATTTGGGTGCAGCCTTTCTCCAAGGTGATCTGGGGGGCAGAGCGGAGGGGCTTAGCTCCAGGGGAGGGGATCCCTGGGAGGAGATGAGATCTGGAGGGGGGGGGCAGAAATTGGGTGGGTGGGCAAATGAGGTTGGGCCAATTGTGATGTTCTTGGGATATAGTGATGTGTGTCTTGACTGGTTAATGCAGAGCTCGCCAAACCTGCCCCTTTAAGACTTGTGGACTTCAACTCCCAGAATTCCTCAGCCAGCATGGGGGAACTATGGCCCCTTTAAGACTTGTGGACTTCAACTCCCAGAATTCCTCAGCCAGCCGACACGGCTGAAGTCCACAAGCCTTAAAGGGGCCAGGCTTAGAGACCCCCCTAGTCTAATGATTCCAACTTCGAGGGGACAAGGAATGGGGGCTTGAAATCCACAAGTCTTAAAGGGGCAGGTTTGGAGACCCCCCCCCCCATGACTGAAGAAGCGAGTTCAAGTGTCCCTTGAGTAGAGCTGCTCATTTTCCCAGCCACAAATGGAATGTGGTTTGCATTGCCTCCTTTTGGGGGGGGGGAGGAGAGGGGGAAGGGTTACGGGGGTGGGTGGGAGGGGACTTCGGCCGAACCTACCGGAATGTGATCCCCTGGTGGTCTCCCGTCCACGTTTAAATCTGGCCTCGTCCTCCTGCGTTTTCCCCAGATCTTCCTAGGTCAGCTGGGGGATGGGGGGACAGGGGGGGGGGAAGGAACCGCCCTGCAGGAAAACTACAGGAGAGACCCCCCCACACCCCAGGGGTGCAACCTCTAGGCCTCGACCCATCGGCTGGTGGGGAAGCCGACCGTAGCAAAGAGGTGGACCCCCCCCCTCCCAAGTGGAAGACGAAGAGGCGGCTGGTTTAAAAGAAGCTTTATTGCTTTTAAAAAGACATCGGATCCGGGCGCTTTGCTTTCAACCCTCCCCGTGTGTTTTAACAGCTTGGAAGCCCCCCCCCATCTGCGTCCTGGGTGCGAGAGGCGCGGTCGCCAGCCAGATCGGCCCAAGGCGTCGCCCGACGGCTTTCAGGTTGGCTCCGGCCCGCCTCGCAGGGAGGTCGCACGAGCCTCCCAAGGACAGGGGCTGGCTCTCAGGCCACTGATGGTCAACTTGCCTCAGGCACACACACACACACACACACACGCACAGAGTCCAGCCCAGTGAGATGGGACGGTGTTCAGATGCCCAGGTCCATCTCACAGACCCAGGTGAAGCTGCGGGAGCAGTGGTTGTCGTTCCACAGGCCGCCCCGCGTCATGTGGGCGCAGTCCTCTCCCCCCCCCAAGGCCGTGGCCGTACCAGTGGTCTGGCTGGCCGATGGCCCAGTCCCTGGAAAGGAAAAAGGACGAAAAATTAAAAGGGAGGGAGGGAGGGGTGGGAGGAAGGAGGAAAGAAGGGGGGAGGGAGGAAGGAAGGAAAAGAAAGGGAGGGAGGGGGCATGGAGGGAGAGAGGAAGGGAGGGAAGGAAGGAAGGAAAAGAAAGGAGGGATGGAGGAAGGAAAAGAAAGGGAGGGAGGGGGCAGAGAGGAAGGGAAGGAAGTAAAAGAAAGGGAATGAAGGAGGAAGGAAAGAGGAAGGAAGCAAAGGAAGGAAGGAAAAGAAATGGAGGGAGGGAGGAAGGAAGGAAGGAAGGAAAAGAAAAAGGAGGGAGGGAGGGGGAAGGAAAAGAAAGGGAGGAGGAAGGAAAAGACAGGGAGGGAGGGGGCATGGAGGGAGAGAGGAAGGGAAGGAAGGAAGAAAGGAAAAAAAAGAGGGATGGAGGAAGGAAAAGAAAGGGAATGAAGGAGGAAGGAAAGAGGAAGGAAGCAAAGGAAGGAAGGAAAAGAAAAGGAGGGAGGGAGGAAGGAAGGAAGGAAAAGAAAAAGGAGGGAGGGAGGAAGGAAAAGAAAGGGAATGAAGGAAGAAGGAAAAAGGAAGGAAGCAAAGGAAGGAAAGAAAAGTAAAGGAGGGAGGAAGGAAGGAAGGAAGGAAGAAAGGAAGGAAAGAAGGAAGGAAGAAAGAAAAAGTGAAGGAGGAGGGAGGGAGGAAGGAAGGGAGGAAAAGAAAGGGAATGAAGGAGGAAGGAAGGAAGGAAGGAAGGAAGGAAGGAAGGAAGGAAGGAAAAGTAAAGGAGGGAGGGAGGGGGAAGGAAAAGAAAGGGAGGAATGGAGGAAGGAAAAGACAGGGAAGGAGGGGGCATGGAGGGAGAGAGGAAGGGAAGGAAGAAAGGAAAAGAAAAGAGGGATGGAGGAAGGAAAAGAAAGGGAATGAAGGAGGAAGGAAAGAGGAAGGAAGCAAAGGAAGGCAAGAAAAGTAAAGGAGGGAGGGAGGAAGGAAGGATGGAAGGAAGGAAGGACGGAAAAGTAAAGGAGGGAGGGAGGGAGGGAGGAAAAGAAAAGTGAATCAGATTGAGTGTCTCCCGGCACCTCAAAGCAACTGTCTCCAAGCTGATCCCCCCCACCCACCCCCTCGAGCTGGACTACAACTCCCATCGCCCCCAGCCAGCCGGGGCCTTCCGCTGCTGCTTCTCCCTCTGCCTGAACTGGATTTTCCCAAGCGGTGTCAGGAGGCCAGCCGGCCTATGGATGCTCGGAGCGCCCCCCCCCCAGCGAAGGCAGGCGGAGGCCGTCCAGGGGATGCTAGCAGCCCCCATCCAGGAGGGAATAAAGATGATAGCGCTGACCCCCCTCCCACTTTATTCCCCCCCCTCCCCGTGAAAACAGCCTCTCTCGTTCTATCCGTGGCATACAACTTTCTGCTGGCAGAAAGTGAGGGGTGGGGGGCCTTTAAGCCCCTTGGGGGGGGCAGAGGGCCGACGGTCAAGCGGGACTCACTTTGGGTCAATCGCGTACGAGGACCCGTCCACCCATATCCAGGAGCCGCTCTCGTCGGTCAAGCCGATCCAGGTGTCGTCTCCCCGCCTGTTGTTCTTCACAAAGGCCTGGCGGGAGAAAACAGGCATGCATTCACACGCCGGGCGTCTCCCCCCAAAAACGGATGTCCAGCAACATTCCTGGATGGACAAACCCGCCGCCTCTGGGCGGAGCGAGGGAGCGCGGCGGGAAGCCCGTGCGGGAGAAGTACAGGGTAGGTCCTCGCCTTAGGACGGCAGCCCAGCCCCGAATTTCCGTCGCTAAGCGAGACGGGGGGTTAAGTGAGCTTTGCCCCGTTCGAGTGGATCCCTGGTGTCCTTAAGCGAGTAACACGGTCGTTAAGCGAATCCGTGCGTCCCCACGGACGTCGCTTAGTCGCAAAAGGGGACCGATCGCGTGACGTCACAGACGCTGCGGCCATCATAACTACGAGGCAGTTGCCAAGCGTCCGAGTTTTGATCGCGTGACCACAAGGTCTCAGTCACTGGTCTGAGATGGTATAGGTCCTCCTGCTTGAGCGGGGGGGCTGGACTAGAAGACCTCCAAGGTCCCTTCCAGCTCTATTCTATTCTGTTCTGTTCTGTTCTATTCTATTCCTGTTCTACTCTATTCTATTCCTTATTTCTATTCTATTCTATTCCTTATTTCTATTCTATTCTATTCTTTCTATTTCTATTTCTATTATTCTCTTCTCTTCTATTTCTTATTTCTATTCTATTCTATTCTATTCTATTCTTATTCTATTCTGTTCTTTCTCTCCTATATTCTATCTCAGTGGTTCTCCACCTGTGGGTCAGGACCCCATTTGGGGTCGAACGACCATTCCACGGGGGTCGCCAAACAACGCAGTCCGCCATTTTTTCCCCCCTTTTCCTTAGCTGTGCTACTCCCTTTTATTCTATTGGCTTTTGAAAGCCAATAAAAAAGACTCTCTTGAATAGAGTCTAATTCTATTGGCTTTCAAAAGCCAATAGGAATTGTCCAGGCTGTCTCTGCCCTGCTGAACCCGCCAAAAGCCCCATTCTGCAAACGGTGCTGCGCCAGTTGAGTAGTCCTCGACTTACGACCAGTTGGGGGTCGCAGCATTAAAAAGGTTGAGAACCACTGCTCTATTCTATTCTATTCTATTCTATTCTATTCTATTCTATTCTATTCTATTCTATTCTGTTCCTTATTTCTATTCTATTCTTTCTATTTCTATTATTCTCTTCTCTTCTCTTCTATTCTATTCTATTCTGTTCCTTATTTCTATTCTATTCTCTCTGATTGATTCATTGATTCATTGATTAATTGAAATGGTATAGGTCCTCCTGTTTGAGCAGGGGGCTGGACTAGAAGACCTCCAAGGTCCCTTCCAGCTTCTATTCTATTCTAAGGATGCTGCAACGGTCGTAAGTGTGAAAAACGGCGGCTAAGTCCCTTTTGTCTTCAAGCAGTTGTAACTTCGGTCACTAAACAAACCGTTGCAAGTCCGAGGACTGACTGTCAGGGCCGAGAGTTGCAAAGGCCGGGCAGAGAATGGCGGGGAGCCCATGAGGAGCAAGGGCGGCCCCCCTGCCCTCTCTCCTGCCCCCTGCTGGAGACCCAGGGCACCGCCCAGCCCACCTACTTTCTCCTCCGCGGAATTGATGATCACCAGGTGGGATTTCTTCTCCTCGCAGTCTTTTTTGGCCCCCTGCCAGCTGTTCCTTGACTGGGTTGTCCAGTAGCAGCTGGAGTGAAAGGTCAGCCAGCCTTGGGGACAGCAGCCGCTCTTGCTCCCTGTCGGCGGAGAGGGAAAAACCAGAGCCCCCCCCCCCAAAAAAAGAGGTTGAGACTTGGGGAAAAAGTGCAGAGAAGAGCAACGGAGAAGATTGAAAGAGCTGAGGTGGTGCAGCAGTTAGAGTGCAGTACTGCAGGCCACTTTAGCTGACTGTGTTCAGCAGGTCAGCAGTTCAAATCTCACCGGCTCAAGGTTGACTCAGCCTTCCATCCTTCCGGGGTAGGCAAAATGAGGACCCAGATTGTTGGGGGCAATGTAAAATATATATACATTGCTTACTGGTCTACACCGCTTAGAGAGTGCTTGCACTTAAAGCGGTATATAAGTCTCATAAATAAAATAAATAATAATAAATAATAAAGGCCTGGAAGCTAAAAGGTACGAAGAAGAACAGCTGTAGGACTTGGGAACGTCCCGTCTAGAGAAAAGAAGGACCAGGGAGGGACAGGATAGCAGCCTTCCAGTATTTGAGGGGCTGCCCCAAAGAGGGGAGGGGGGTCCCCCTATTCCCCAAAGCCCCTGAAGGGCAGGAGAAGAAGCGACGGGTGGAAACCCATCAAGGAGAGAAGCAAGCTGGAACTAAGGAGAAATTTCCCAACAGGGAGGACAATTAACCAGTGGAACAACTTGTAATAGTAATAGGAATAGTAGTAAAGTTGGAAGGGACCTTGGAGGTCATCTAGTCCAACCCCCTGCTCAGGCAGCCGGGAGTTTTTAAGAAGAGATTGCACAGCCGTTTGTCTGAAATGGAATAGGGCTTCCGGCCTGCGTAGGGGGTTGGACTAGATAGGAGACCTCCGTGGTCCTTTCCAAGTATTCTGTATTCTATAGAAGTAACTAGAAGAAGAAATGAGAGAAGAGGAGAGAAGAGAAGAGAAGAGAAGAGAAGAGAAGAGAAAGAAGAGAAGAGAAAAGAGGAGGGAAGGGGAGGAGAGGGAAGGAGAGAGAAGAGGGGAAGGGTGAGAAGAGAAGAGAAGAGAGGAGAGGGAAGGGGAGAGGAGAGAAGAGAAGAGAAGAGAAAGGAGAGGGGAGGGGAGGGGAGGGAGGGGTGAGAAGAGGAGAGGAGAGAAGAAAAAGAGAAGAGAGAGGAGAGAGAAGAGGGAAGTGGAGAGAAGAGAAGAGAGAAAAGGGAGGGGTGAGAAGAGAGGAGAGGAGAATATAATATAATATAATATAATATAATATAATATAATATAATATAATATAATATAATATAATATAATATAATATAATATAATATAATATAATATAATATAATATAATATAATATAATATAATATAATATAATATAATATAATATAATATAATATAATATAATATAATATAATAATATAATATAATATAATATAATATAATATAATATAATATAATATAATATAATATAATATAATATAATATAATATAATATAATAAACCGGTTTTTACCATTGCTCTTCATTTCAATAATTTCACAGTTCAAAGTTCTGGAATTCTGCTCTACGGTTTCCAGCTGGGTCTGGGTCAGTTTCAACACTGGAAGACGAGTAGAAAGAAGCTTTGCACAGATACACACAGACACATAAACACACACACATACATACACACAAACACACACACACACACAAACACACACACACGGCAGGATCCCAAGAGAAAAACTGAATCCCATCCCTGTCCATGGAAGACCCCTATCCTTGCCCTGATGCCACCCTGTCTCAGACTGCACAAAAGCACTTTTATGGTGGCAGATGTTGAGTTTAGTCCATCTTCTTTAGTCCACTGGAAGATGGACTTCAACTCCCAGAATTCCCCAGCAAGCACAGCTGGCTGGTGAATTCTGGGACTTGAAGTCCACCCCTCTTCCAGTTGCCGAGTTTGAAAAACAATGTATTAATCAATGGTGCCAAAAAACCACTAAGACATTTAATTCGGAGGCGGCTGCCTTCATAAGCAGCAGTAGCTCTTTTCAATGCATGCTGGCTGGGGAATTCTGGGAGAATTCTGGGGGAATTCTGGGACTTGAAGTCCACCCATCTTCCAGTTGGCAAGTTTGAAAAACACCGTGTTAATTGATGGTGCCAAAAAAAAAAAAACCCAAGGTATTTCATTCAGAGGCAGTTGCTTTCATAAGCACCAGCCGCTCCTTTCATCGGTGCATGCTGGCTGGGGAATTCTGGGAAAATTCTTGGGAATTTCTGAGAGTGGAAGTCCACCCCTCTTCAAGTTGCCAGGTTTGGAAAATGTGTCAATCAACAGTGGCAAAAAACCCCACTAAGCCACTTGATTCCGAAAGCGGGTGCTTTCATGAGAAGCTGCAACTGCATCAGCTCCCTTCATGGATGCATGGAGAGGCTGAGCTGATTGGGGGGGGGTTGTTAAATTGGGATGGGGGGAAAGGGGGGGGGAGACAGGTTGGCTGGGCAGCTGCAGATGCCAGGTGAGCTGAGCTCATGAAAGCAGCTGCCTTTTAGTAAAAACCGCTCAAATTCTTTCCCAGACACCCCCCGACATTTACAGCAGCCGTTGTGTCCCCCTTTCTCTCGCCAGGGATTTTGAGATGGGAGAAAGGCAACAATGAGCATCCCTTATTCCTCTGTGGAGACCCCCCCCCAAGTCCCCCCCCCCCAACTGCAGCCAGCTGGAAAAAAGGCTTTTTCCGGGGGTGGAAAATCGCTGACCGTTCAACCATTTATCATCCTCCTGTTGCAAAATTTTCTGCAGCGCAGCCAGTTTCGAGGTGGTGTTTTGGCCTATAGGAGACAAAAACGAGGGGCCTTGTCAGAGCGGGGCCAATGGCCACGGGCCCCAAAGAGTCCTTGATTCGAGGACGGTGGGGAAAGGAGGACCCCTTCCTTGGCAGGAATCGCACCAGCAGCCTATGACACCCCAAGAGACATGTCGCTCCCCGTTCTCCAGTAAGATAGGCACCCCAGCGGATGCCTATCTCACCTGGGAAATTGGGGCTGGGGGTGGAAGAGGGGGGTGGGGGGCTTGCACGCTGTTTCTCTCGCCCCCCTCTGGCTCCTTACTTTTGCCCTTGAGCTGGGTGACCCCCTGCTGGATCGTCTGGCTCACATTTTGCACGCCCTTCTGGGTCTCCTGCAGGGTTTTGGTGAACCAAAGGCCTGGAACAGAGAGAGGGAAGGAGGGAGGAAGCAGAGCCGAGGGAGGGGGCAACCCATAACCTTATCCCCGGGCTGTAGAAGCTGACCCTCTCCTCCTTTGACACAGGGTGGGCTCCCTTTTCCACACATGCCAAAGCTCCGTTATTCTCGTACGCTCTCTAGTTTGGGCCCATTCCTACAACGCCCGAAACCCAGGTTAAAAAAAAACCAAAGCCACAGCAGTCGCCTGGATTGATTGCCGCCATACATAGGAGGTCTCTGCAAGTTTGGGCTTCGCCACGTGGACCCACCCACTTTTCCCTTCTTCCTTCGCTTCCCATTTTCAGTTCCGACTGAAGCTGCAGGCTCGATTACGGCTGTAAATCGGGCACCAGCTGTAGCCGGGGTTGGACTAGACGGCGTGCAAGAGCCCTCTAGCTTTGGCCAGTTCCTACAGCGCCCGAAACCCAGGTTTAAAAAACAAAGGAATGCAGGGTCTTCCCGCATTTCCATCACTTAGATCACAGGTCAGGGATGACACTTTGGCAGCTACGTGTCTCTGCGTGAGAGCCTGAATCCTGTTCAAGGACACCAGAACAGGTGTGGATTTGAAGCAGACGGTTCCCATAACAAAGTGAACATTGATATGGACAATGTAAGACGTTGGGGGGGGGGGGGGGTTGGCTGGGGAAATTATTGTTTAAGTCTATGAACTGGTGTGAGAACCTCAGAGTTAGTTTTGCTTCGACACACCCATGCTGTGTATTCAATAAACAGTAAGATTTTCGGAGACGGAATGAACTCTGAGTTTTATTTGGATTCTCTTGCTGGATGTTGACACCCCAGCGGCTTTGAGTTCCTCATGGACCAATCCACATTTCTCTTATTTTTTCCCTTCCCATCTTGCACGCTCACTCTCCAACTCCAAGTCGGCCCCCACGCTTCCTCCCCCCCCGTGGGCTTGCCCCCGCACGTCCCAGCTCGTTTGTGTGACACACTCACCTTGCATGCCCAGGATGCTGACCGAGAGGATCAGAACGGCACAGAACACCGTCAACACCAGAAGGAGACGGTTGGTGGGACAGACGCGCCGGGAAAAAGACTTCGACAACGGGAAGTCTGTGTGAAGAGAAGGATGTCCTGAAGACCCCCACCCACTCGCCTTTCAAGGACCAGAAATGGACATTCGCAGGGTGGGGGGCTTTCCCCAGAAAAACAAGTGCAAGAATCTCTGAGACACCCATCAAAGGGGGGTACTTTCTGGACTTGCAGCCCTGACTCGACCTCGGGACCATAACATGGCTCCCCCAAGGGAGGAGATTGAATTGGAATTGGAATTACAAGTAGAATTTTAGACTTAGAATTAAAATTATTAGAATTAGAATTATTAGAATTAGAATTTTAGAATTAGAATTATTAGAATTAGAATTAGAATTTTAGAATTTTAGAATTAGAATTTTAGAATTAGAATTATTAGAATTAGAATTTTAGAATTAGAATTATTAGAATTAAAATTATTAGAATTAGAATTATTAGAATTAGAATTATTAGAATTAGAATTTTAGAATTAGAATTATTAGAATTAAAATTATTGGAATTAGAATTAGAATTATTAGATTAGAATTAGAACTAGAATTAGAATTATTAGAATTAGAATTATTAGAATTAGAATTAGAATTAGAATTAGAATTTTAGAATTTTAGAATTAGAATTTTAGAATTAGAATTTTAGAATTAGAATAGAATTAGAATTAGAGAGAGTTAGTTAGAATTATTAGAATTAGAATTAGAATTATTAGAATTTGAATTATTAGAATTTGAATTATTAGAATTTGAATTTTAGAAAGAATTATTAGAATTAAAATTATTAGAATTAGAATTATTAGAATTAGAATTATTAGAATTAGAATTAGAATTTTAGAATTAGAATTATTAGAATTAGAATTATTAGAATTAGAATTATTAGAATTAGAATTATTAGAATTAGAATTATTAGAATTAGAATCAGAATCAAGCTGGAAGGAACCTTGGAGGTCTTCTAGTCAGCCCCCTGCTCAAGATCTCCAGGTTTCCACCCTACCAACCCATGTTCCCCCCCCCACACCCACACCCAGCGCCTGTGCGTGATTCGAATCCGCTTCCGGGTACCTTTTTCAAAGTGTTTTTCATACTCTTCCTCCTCTTTTCCAGGCGGGAAGTCCTCGTACGTCTCGGCCGTAGTGGGGGGCTCCGAAGCTTCCATGCTGTGGAGAAAGGGGCAGAGGTGGGTGGGTGGGTGGGTGGGTGGGAGATACTGGAGGGGAGGGGGAGGCAATGGGGAAGGGGCCATCATGGGGCACATGGGTGGGGGGTCTGGAGATAGGGACCAAGTCTCTGCGCACCAGAATCCTTGGCCACTGGAAGATGGGTGGGCTTCAACTCCCAGAATTCCCCAGCCAGTGCATGCGCTGGCTGGGGAATTCTGGGAGTTGAAGCCCACCCATCTTCCAGTGGCCAAGGTTGAGGATGCTGATTTGCAGAGATAGCTTCTCCTCTCAAAAGAAGCAACCTGACTCCCCCCTTCCTTAACACAAGGTCTCTTCTTTAGCTGTAACTTGCTAAGAGTCATTTTACTAGTCCTCAGTTTACAACGATTCATTTAGTGACCGGCGCCAGAAAAAGGGACTCGTGGCTGTTTTGCAGGCTGACAACCATTGCAGCAGTCCCACCCCACCCCCCTCAGTGGCCACGTCATCCAAATTTGGCCAATGACTCCGCTTTACGACGATGTGCCCAGGGGGGTGTCCCGTGATCCCCTTTGGCGACCGTCCGACAAGCAAAGTCAATGGGGGGGGAGCAGGATTCGTTTAACGACCGTGTTTCACTTAAAAACTCGTCAAGGAGAGAAGCAAGCTGGAACTAAGGAGAGACTTCCTGACAGTGGGGAGAATTGATCCGTGGAACCGCTGGCCACTAGATGTCTTGACTTTCTCCAACACTGCAGTTTTGAAGAAGAGATTGGACAAGCGTTTGTCTGAGATGTAATATGGGGGGGGGTTGAGCAGGGGGAAGGAAGGAAGGAAGGAAGGAAGGAAGGAAGGAAGGAAGGAAGGAAGGAAGGAAGGAGAAGAAGAGGGAGGGAGGGAGGGAGGGAGGGAGGGAGGAAGTAAGAGGCAGAAGGAAGGAAGGAAGGAAGGAAGGAAGGAAGGAAGGAAGGAAGGAAGGAGAAAAAGAGGGAGGGAGGAAGTAAGAGGCAGAAGGAAGGAAGGAAGGAAGGAAGGAAGGAAGGAAGAAAAGGGAAGAAGGAAGGAGGAAGGGAAGGAAGGAAGGAGATGGAAACAGAGGGAGGGAGGGAAGGAAGGAAAGAAAGAAGGAATGAGAAGAAGAGGGAGGGAGGGGAGGAAGGAAGGAAAGAAAGAAGGATGGAATGAGAAGAGGGAGGTAGAAAGTAAGACAGGCAGAAGGAAGGAAGGAAGAAAAGGAAAGAAGGAAGGAAGGAAGGAAGGAAGGAAGGAAGGAAGGAAGGAGAAAAAGAGGGAGGGAGGAAGTAAGAGGCAGAAGGAAGGAAGGAAGGAAGGAAGGAAGGAAGGAAGAAAAGGGAAGAAGGAAGGAGGAAGGGAAGGAAGGAAGGAGATGGAAACAGAGGGAGGGAGGGAAGGAAGGAAAGAAAGAAGGAATGAGAAGAAGAGGGAGGGAGGGGAGGAAGGAAGGAAAGAAAGAAGGATGGAATGAGAAGAGGGAGGTAGAAAGTAAGACAGGCAGAAGGAAGGAAGGAAGAAAAGGAAAGAAGGAAGGAAGGAAGGAAGGAAGGAAGGAAGGAAGGAAGGAAGGAAGGAAGGAAGGAAAGGAGTAGGAGGAAGGAGGAAGGAAGGGAGGGAGGGAAGGAAACAAAGAAGGAGATGGAAAGGGAGGGAGGGAGGGAAGGAAGGAAAGAAAGAAGGAGGGAATGAGAAGAAGAGGGATGGAGGGAGGAAGGGAGAGGGAAGGAAGGAAGGAAGGAAGGAAGGAAGGAAGGAAGGAAGGAAGGAAAGGAGTAGGAGGAAGGAGGAAGGAATGGAGGAAGGGAAGGAAAGAAAGGAGATGGAAAGGGAGGGAGGGAAGGAAGGAAGGAAAGAAAGAAGGAGGGAATGAGAAGAAGAGGGAGGGAGGGAAGGAAGGAAGGAAGGAAGGAAGACTGCCTGGTTGAGACTGAGACCACCCTGAAAACCCACTCTCTACTATGTGAAGACTTCCTGCTTCAGTATACTACGCAAACAAGGACCCTGAGGTTGGTCCTAACTGAGCAGGGGGTTGGACTAGATGACCTCCAAGGTCCCTTCCAGCTTTATTATTACTATTACTATTATTACTATTACTATTATTCTAGAAGACCTCCAAGCTCCCTTCCAGCTCTTTCATTCTGTCAGTCCCCCCCCCCGAGGCCACTCTCCCTTGGGGACCGGGTGGAGGAAGGCCCTGACCACCTCTTTGGCTACTCACTTGACCACTGACGTCGCCATGCTGCCCTTCCACCCCCGTCTCTTCCTTCGCGGGACTTTGCAGGCCGGGGGCAGCCAGAACTCTCCGCTCACCCAACCTGGGTGAGGACGCAGCCCTGGGCAAAGTTTGGCCACAGCGAAGGTCCGTGGCCCAATTTCATCCCCCGCCCACCTGCCTGGCGGCTACGAAAGCGGGGCCGGCCGGAGGAGGCCGGACCAGGCTGGGGTCCTTTGGGTCCTCCCCCCATCCCTCCCCAGGGGACCTTTGCTCCGTCAATATTATCTCTGCCCAGAGCGGTGGAGTGCATAGTTGGCTGAATAAACGCTCCGCAAACTGGCGATGGGCCAGCGTTGCTCCACCTTGGAGGTGGGTGGACTTCATTTCCCAGAATTCCCCCAGCCAGCAAAAGGATTCTGGGAATTGACATCCACCCGTCTTCAAGTTGGCGAGGTTGAAAAACATCCCTGCAGAAGTGGACCTTAAGGAAGGTGGGATGGGATGGGATGGGATGGGATGGATGGAAGGAAGGAAGGAAGGAAGGAAGGAAGGAAGGAAGGAAGGAAGGAAGGAAGGAAGGAAGGAAGGAAGGAAGGAAAAGGGAGGGAGGGAGGGAGGAAGGAAGGAAGCAAGCAAGCAAGGAAAGAAAGGGAAGGAGGAAGGACGGAAGGAAGGAAAGAAGGAAGGAGATGAAAAGGGAGGGAGTAGGGAGGAAAGGAAGGAAGGAAGGAAAGAAAGAAGGAGGCAATGAAAGAAGATGAAGGGAGGAAGGAAGACAGGCAGGAGGAAGGAAGGAAGGAAATGGAAAGGGAGGGAGGGAGGAAAGAAGAAGGAAGGAAGGAAGGAAGGAAGGAAGGAAGGAAGGAAGGAAGGAAGGGAGAGAAAGGGAGGGAGGGAGGGAGGAAAGAAGAATGAAGGAAAGGACGGAAGGAGACGAAGGAGATGAAAATGGAGGGAGGAGGAAGGAAAGAAAGGAAGGAAGGAAAGAAAGAAAGAAGGAGCCAATGAAAGAAGACGGAGGGAGGAAGGAAGGAGATGGAAAGGGAGGGAGGGAGGGAGGGAGGGAGGGAGGAAGGAAGGAAGGAAGGAAGGAAGGAAGGAAGGAAGGAAGGAAGGAAGGAAGGAAGGAAGAAAGACTGCCTGGTTGAGACTGAGCCTGCCCTGGAAGCCCACTCTCTACCATGTGAAGACTTCCTGCTGCAGTATACTGCGCAAACAAGGGCTCTGAGGTTGGTTCAGCCAACCATGGTTTGATTAAACCAGGGTTCCACCCCCTCCCCCCCAGCGAAGAGTTCCGTCTAGCTTAGCCTCTTTCCCTCTCTCTCCCCATCCTCTGCCCCAGCATCCTCTCGCTTGCCCTGTTGATTTTCAGCCTGCCACCTCTTGCTGAGTGGGCGGGGCCAGGGCTCATTGGGGAGTGGCTGGCCCCAAACAGCCTCCACCTGCCATCCTTTCCCTGGCTGGGCTGAGTCTCTGGGACCAGCCATGGCTGCCTGCTTCTTTCTCCCCTTGCTGGCCCTCTTCCTGCGGGGGTGCCCTGCCCGGCTGCCCACTGATGCCCACCCCCCGGTGCAGGTGGAGTGTGGGCCCCACCGGATGGTGGTGACCGTCCACCGGGACCTCTTTGGGCTGGGGAGGCTGGTGGAGCCCACGGAGCTGGCTTTGGGGGCTGCTGCCTGCCCTCCATCCAGGCTGGAGGCTGCGGCAGGGACGGTGGTCTTCCAGGTGGGACTCCACGAATGCGGCAGCGTGGTGCAGGTATGCCCGTCGAGGGGAGGGGGGCTCTGGGAGGAAGAAAAGGGGAGGATGGTGGGGTCTGGAGCGCTGCTACCAACTCTGGGGGACACCCTTACACCAGGCTTTCCCAACCGTGACCCACTTGGAGATGCCTGGACGTCAACTCCCAGAATCCCCCAGCCAGCTTTGCAAAGCTGGCTGGGGGATTCTGGAAGTTGACGTCCAGGCATGTCCAAGTGGTCACGGTTGGATTAAAGCAGGGGTCTTCAAACCGGGCCCTTTGATGACTTGTGGACTTCAACTCCCAGAATTCCTCAGCCAGCGTTAGGGAACTAGGACCCCTTTATGACTCGTGGACTTCAACTCCCAGAATTCCTCAGCCAGTGTGAGGGAACTATGGCCCTTTTATGACTTGTGGACTTCAACTCCCAGAATTCCTCAGCTGGCGTGAGGGAACTATGCCCCCCTTTAGGACTTGTGGACTTCAACTCCCAGAATTCCTCAGCCGGCATGAGGGAACTAGGATCCCTTGATGACTTGTGGACTTCAACTCCCAGAATTCCTCAGCCAGCGTGAGGAAACTAGGACCCTTTTATGACCGGTGGACTTCAATTCCCAGAATTCCTCAGCCAGCGTGAGGGAACTAGGACCCTTTTATGACTTGGGGACTTCCATTCCCAGAATTCCTCAGCTAGGCACTGCCTGGCTGAGGAATTCTGGGAGTTGAAGTCCACAAGTCATCAAAGGGCCCGGTTTGAAGACCCCTGGATTAAAGAACGTTTCTACCTGGAAACCAGTTCTGGACTTTTTGTCTTTGAGGTGGGAAAAAAATAAATAATGAAACTCTGATTTGGGGTTTTGCTGATTAGGAAGGCCTAGTGTTCTAGACTAGAAATGGCTAGTATATATGATGATATATATATATTTATATTTCTATTATATACAAGTAAAAAGCTGAGGTTTTATGTTGTTGTGACCTTATTCTACTGCCCCCAAAGCAGCCAATGCTTTTCTTTCTCTTTTATCCTATACTGTTTTCTCTTCCCCTTTTCCCATCTTACCTTCCCCTGGTTTTCACTTTATTATTTTGATACGCTAATAAAATATTTGAAACCAGGAGAAACCCGGTCCTGACCCAACCGCCCACACAGTTTTCCTGGTCCCCCCGTTTTCCAGAGAGTTGCGCCTTGTGGGTCTGCGGGTGCCGCCTGCACTCGCCCCACGGCCAAACCGACCTGGCTCCCCTCTTTTCAGATGACCCCCAACTTCCTGGTCTACCAGACGCAGCTCTTCTACAAGCCCTCGCTGGCCGGCCACCCGGTCATTGCCCGAAGCCGCGGGGCCACCATCGGCCTGGAGTGCCGTTATCCCAGGTGACGGTCAGCCCTGGCTAGGCCAGGTTGGGGGGGGGGCGGGAATGGCGGGTGGGGGAGTGGCCTCTACCCATTGGGGTCTTGCTCCTTGCGGGCGTTGCGGAAGGCTGGAGCTGCTCTAGAGAGGTTGACTCAAAGGGCTGGTTAAAGGAGGGAGGGAGGGAGGGAGGGAGGGAGGGAGGGAGGGAGAAGAGGAAAGAAAAAGGGAGGGAAGGAGGGAGGGAGGAAGACAGGTGGAAGGAAGGAAGGAGATGGGAATAGGAAGGAAGGAAAGAAGGAAGGAAGGAGATGGGAATGAGAAGAAGAGGGAGGGAGGAAGGGAGGAAGGAAGATGGGAATGAGGAGGGAGGAAGACGAGGGAGGAAGGAAGACAGGCAGAAGGAAGGAGGTGGGAATAGGAAGGAAGGAAGGAAGGAAAGGAAGGAAGGAAGGAAGGAAGGAAGGAGATGGGAATGAGAAGAAGAGAGGGAGGGAGGGAGGAAGATGAGGGAGGGAGGGAGGGAGGGAGGGAGGGAGGGAGGGAGGGAGGGAGGAAGGAGATGGGAATAGTTCCCTCACGCTGGCTGAGGAATTCTGGGAGTTGAAGTCCACCAGTCATCAAAGGGCCCAGCTGGAAGATCCCTGGGTTATCCGAAGCACAAGGTTGCTGTGACATGTGAGGCCATCATGAATCAAGAGAGCTGGGGGGGGGGGAGAGATAAACTGGACCCCCCCCCTTGTTCCTTGTCTCTGTTCCTTGCAGGAAAGACAATGTGAGCAGCCAAGGCCTCCGTCCCACCTGGGTCCCCTTCGAATCCACGGCGTCGAGGGAAGCAAAGTTGGCGTTCTCCTTGAGGCTGATGAACGGTAAGGCAGCCCGGAGAGGACCAAAGGCTGGAGGGGTTCGCCTGGGGAATTCTGGGAGCGGAAGTCCAGAGCCCTGGAAGTCGCCAAGGTGGAGGAGCGCTGAGGAGAGTTGCCCCCCCCTTGTTTGAAACTTCCCCGTTGGCCAACCCAACCGGCCAACCTGAGCTTGGTTGACCATCTAGGGTGGACCTCTGCTGAGATCTCCTGGGGCTGCTCTCCATTGGGGGGGTACGCTTCCATGCCAACTGACCCCCCCCCCTCCCAAACTGTTGGCGCAGTGGTTCTCCACCTGTGGGTCGGGACCCCATTTGGGGTCGAACGACCATTTCACAGGGATCACCAAACAACGCAGTCCGCCATTTTTCCCCCCTTTTCCTTAGCTGTGCTCCTCCCTTTTATTCTATTGGCTTTTGAAAGCCAATAGGATAGACTCTCTTGAATAGAGTCTAATTCTATTGGCTTTCAAAAGCCAATAGGAATTGTCCAGGCTGTCTCTGCCCTGCTGAGCCTGCCCAAAGTCCCATTCTGCAAACGGTACTGCACCAGTTGAGTAGTCCTCGACTTACGACCAGCTGAGTAGTCCTCGACTTACGACCAGTTGAGTAGTCCTCGACTTACGACCGGTTGGGGGTCGCGGCATTCAAAAGGTGGAGAACCACTGTGTTGGCATGTTGGTAGCCATGGTAACCGAGGGTGGCCCACTCAACCGCAGCTTTGTGCCTTTCTTGGCTCAGATGATTGGACGGCCGAAAGAGCTTCGGACCGCTTCCTGCTAGGGGAGCCCTTGCACTTCCAGGCCGATGTCCAGGCGGAGGAGCACCCGCCCCTGAGGCTCTGGGTGGAGAGCTGCAGAGCCGGCTTGAGCCCCAGGCCCATCTCCGGGCCCCAGTATGACGTCCTGGGGGCCAGCGGGTAAGAGACGTGGCGTGGGAAAGGCTCCCCTCCGGAGACTGTGGGTGCTCCACAATGGAGGCTATAGATGACCTCCGAGGTCCCTTCCAACCCTAGGATTCTATGATCTCTCCCTCTCCCTTTCTCCATCCATCCATCCATCCATCCATCTCTATCTATCTATCTATCTATCTATCTATCTATCTATCTATCTATCTATCTTATCTATCTATGCATCCCTTTCTCCACCCATCCATCCATCCATCTGTATCTCTCTCTCTCTATCTATCCCTTTCTCCTTCTCCATCTATCTGTATCTATCCATCTATCTATCCCTTTCCATCCATCCATCCATCTGTATTTCTCTCTTTTTCCATCCATCCATCCATATCTATCATCTATCTGTCTCTCTGTCTGTCTATCTATCCATCTATCCTTCCATCCATCCATCCATCCATCCATCCATCTGTATCTCTCTCTCTCTCTTAATCTATCTATCTATCCCTTTTCCCTCTCCATCTATCTGTATCTATCCATCTATCTATCCTTTCCACCCATCTATCCCTATCTATCTATCTATCTATCCATCCATGCATCCATCCATCCATCCATCTATCTAATCTATCTCTATCCCTATCTCTCTTAATCTAAAAATCGATCATCCATCATCTATCCCTATCTATCTATCTCAATCTATCATCTATATATCTTTATATCTAGGTCTCTATATCTACCCATTTTTCCTGGATGGTATAAGGCCTCGGGGCCCTGGGGGTTGGACTAGAAGACCTCCATGGTCCCTTCCAAGGGCCCTCACCTTGCAAGGCTTGAAGCCGCCTGAATCTCCCTCTGGGTTTGTAGGGACCACAATTCCCAGAGTTCCACTGTAGCTGGGAATTCTGGGAGTCGTATCCTTAATTTGGAAGAAATGGCGGCTGGTTCTTCCTGCCAAACCACAAGGGGGAGTCCTGGACTTAGGACCACAACTGAGCCCCAAATTTCCGTTGCTAAGCGAGACAGTTGTTAATTTACGACCTTTCCTGCCATGGTCGTTAAGCGAATCCCTGCGGTTAATTGAGAAACACGGTCGTTAAGCGAATCTGCCAAAGGGGATCGCGTGACCCCTCTGGGACGCTGCGACCGTCGTAAACACGAGTCAGTGGCCAGGCAGATGAATTCTAATCACGTGACCATGGTGGACGCTACGACGGTCGTTAAGTGTGAAAAACGGCCCTAAGTCCCTTTTTCCAGAGCCGTTGTAACTTCGAACGGTCACTAAATGAACCGCTGTTAAGTCGAGGACCGTCTCTACTCTGGGTGGGAGGAACTGGGGGGTCTTGCTAGCAGATGATACCCCTCCTCTCCTGCAGATGCCTGCTTGACGGGCGGATAGACGGGGTCTCGTCCGCCTTCCTCGCCCCGCGGCTGCGCCCGGAGACCCTGAGGTTCACGGTGGATGCCTTCCGATTCACTGAAGAGGCCCAAAAACTGGTCTGTCCTGCTGTGGAGGATGGGTTGGGGGGTGGTGGGCAGAGGGCTCCTGTGCCTGGATGGATTCTGCTCATTCACACATACACACACACACACACACACACACACACACACCAGGAATTGCAACACTTGGGGGCTTTTTAGAAAGCTCCAACCCCCTCCCATCCTTTCTCTCTTCCCTGAAGACCCGAAGCCCACCGTAACGGCCCACTTTCTAGGACGTATTAAGCCATGATTCCCAGGCTAAGCCAGTGTTTCTGAAAATTGGCAACTTTAAGATGAGTGGACTTCAATTCCCAGGATTCCCCAGTCAGCAAAGATTTATCTGCGTTCAGCAGGGACAGAGCAAGAACAAACATGGCTAGACTATCCATGTTTTTTGGGAGGGGGGTTGATAACTTTCTTAATAGATGGTGGGAATGCAGGAGACATATCTTGACTTCCGCAAAGTGGGAAAAAAATAGTTGGCTGGGAAATTCTGGGAGTTGAAGTCCCCACGTCTTAAAGTGGCCGAGTCTGAGTAACGCTATGTGAAGCCAAACCCAGATCAACTAAATTATAGTATAGGGCAGGGGTAGGCAACCTTGGCTCTTTTATGACTTGTGGACTTCAACTCCCAGGCTGGCTCAAGAATCCTGGGAGTTGAAGTCCACGAGTCCTAAAGGGGGCCATAGTTCCTCCATGCTGGCTCAGGAATTCTGGGAGTTGAAGTCCATGAGTCCTAAAAGGGCCATAGTTTCTCCATGCTGCCTGAGGAATTCTGGGAGTTGAAGTTCATGAGTCATCAAGGGGGCCATAGTTCCCCCATGCTGGCTCAGGAATTCTGGGAGTTGAAGTCCAGGAGTCCTAAAGGGAGCCATAGCTCCCCCATGCTGGCTCAGGAATTCTGGGAGTTGAAGTCCAGAAGTCCTAAAAGGAGCCATAGTTTCCCATGCTGCCTGAGGAATTCTGGGAGTTGAAGTTCATGAGTCATCAAGGGGGCCATAGTTCCACCATGCTGGCTCAGGAATTCTGGGAGTTGAAGTCCACAAGTCCTAAAAGGGCCATAGTTCCTCCATGCTGGCTCAGGAATTCTGGGAGTTGAAGTTCACGAATCATAAAGGGGGCCATTGTTCCCCCATGCTAGCTCAGGAATTCTGGGAATTGAAGCCCATGAGTCCTAAAAGGTTCATAGTTCCCTTATGCTGGCTCAGGAATTCTGGGAGTTGAAGTCCAGGAGTCATCAAGGGAGCCATAGTTCCCCCATGCTGGCTCAGGAATTCTGGGAGTTGAAGTCCAGGAGTCCTAAAATAGCCAAGGTTGCCTACCCCTGGCCTAGCGGGTACCTCATTTGCCTGGCACACGAACCCCGTTATAAAAATTGAGCCCTTCAGTTTGTTTGTCATTCTGGATTTTCCCTGAACAATGACACTCAGCTGGCCGGGGAATTCTGGGAGTTGAAGTCCAACCCCCTTCAAATGACAAAGGTTGAGAGATACGCCTTTATGGCGAGGGAGGAAAATTTGGATTTTAAAAATTCCCTTTTTTTTCCAGATCTACATCACCTGCCGCCTGAAAGTCACCCCAGCAGAGCAACCTCCGGATGCCTTGAACAAAGCCTGTTCGTTCGATGCAGCCAGCCATTCGTGAGTGCGCCCTGGCCCAACACCCGTCGTCTTCTACTTACGACCCCATTTCCGTCACTAAGCGAGACAGTCCTTTGCCCCGTTTTACAGGCTTTTTGCCACTGTGCTTGTGAAGTTAGGAACACGGGAGTGAAGGGAGCCTGGCTGCCTCATTGCTTGCCAGACGGTCAGCAAAGGGGGCATCCCCTGACCCCCCCGGGGGACGCGGCGACCGTCGTAAATCCGAGTCGGTTGCCCAGTGTTGAATGTTGATCGCGTGACCCTGGCGATTGCTGCCACGGTCGTTAAACGTGAGAAACGGTCATAAGTCACTTATTTCTGGGCCGGTGTCGCTCTGAGCCGTCACTAAACGAATCGGTGGACTGCCCATATTAGTCCAGCTCAAGGGGGGCTGGTCTGTCCCGCAGTTCTGTAAGGGCGCTGTGGGAGTTGTAGCGCGGCACCTGTAAAGAGCAGTGGGTTGCGGGGTGGCTGGGAGACCCCTGGGAATCTTAGCCTCCCGCCTTGCAAGGTCTATCACCTTCCCTTCTCCGGGGTACTCACCGGTTGAGGGACTGGAGCAAGGGTTCCCAACCCCCTGGGGGTGCGAGACGATATTCCAGGGGGTGCGAAAATTATAGTGTAGACACCTAATTCGTTGCTGCTATTTTGCATTTTGGCAAGGGGTGTCAGAAGCATTGGGGAGCCCTGGAATAGAGGCTGGGTCTTCTTCTACAGCCAGCTGTTTTTCCATCCCCCCCCCCGGCAGGTGGGTCCCTGTGGAAGGACCCAGTGCCATCTGCAGCTGTTGTGAGACCCAGAGCTGCAGTGGGGCAGTGGAGGGGCCGGACCCCCAAGGCTCTGAGAACGGAGAGATCCCTTGGCAACGGAGCTTGACAGGTAAAAATCCGACGGGATGGTTTCCGGCTTCTGCATTTGAAGTGAGAACAGAATACAGCTGGAAGGGACCTTGGAGGTCTTCTAGTCCAGCCCCCTGCTGGAGCAGGAGACCCTAGCTAGACCATTTCAATCAATCAACCAATCAATCAGAATAGAGCTGGAAGGGATCTTGGAGGTCTTCTAGTCCAGCCCCCTGCTGGAGCAGGAGATCCTAAACCATTTCATTCATCAATCAATCAATCAATCATTCAATCAATCAATCAATCAATCACAGAATACAGCTGGAAGGGACCTTGGAGGTCTTCTAGTCCAGCCCCCTGCTGGAGCAGGAGACCCTAGCTAGACCATTTCAATCAATCAATCAATCAATCAATCAGAACAGAGCTGGAAGGGATCTTGGAGGTCTTCTAGTCCAGCCCCCTGCTGAAGCACGAGATCCTAAACCATTTCATTCATCAATCAATCAATCAATCATTCAATCAATCAATCAGAATAGAGCTGGAAGGGACTTTGGACGTCTTCTAGTCCAATGTTTTCCAGCGTTGGCAACTTTTAAGATGGCTGGACTTCAACTCCCAGAATCTGCTGGCTGCGGAATTCTGGGAATTCTGAGAGTTGAAGTCCACCATCTTAAAAGTGGATACGTTCCTTCTTCTGTTATGTAGTCAAGATGGATGGTGATTAGTATTTATATATTACTTATATGTAAAGGTGGTAGGTCTATACATAGGTTGTGTAGCGCATGCTTACATGTGTGTTATGTATGTGTACACTTGCAGAGCAAGCAACTAAATTTCATTTTTAAATATGTGCCGTTGTGCCCACAGTAAAAAATGACAATAAGGGTTATCTAGCTATAACAGGGGTCTTCAAACGTGGTCCTTTGATGACTTGTGGACCTCAACTCCCAGAATTCCTCAGCCAGGCAGTGCCTGGCTGAGGAATTCTGGGAGTTGAAGTCCACAAGTCATCAAAGGACCACGTTTGAAGACCCCTGATCTATAAGATTGAGAAACAGTGCAGTTGAGGGCAGCAAATACACCAGGGGTCTTCAAACTTGGCCACTTTAAGACTTGTGGACTTCAACTCCCAGAATTCCTCAGCCAGCATGCCTGGCTGACGAATTCTGGGAGTTGAAATCCACCCATCTTAAAGTTGCCAGCTTTTTTTTTTTTTTTTTTTTAAAAGGTTTAGACCAGGAGTCTTCAAAGTCGGCCATTTGATGACCTGTGGACTTCAACTCCCAGAATTCCTCAGCCAGCGTGCCTGCCTAAGGAATTCTGGGAGTTGAAGTCCACAGGTCATCAAAAGGCCAAGTTTGAAGACCCCCGTTTTACACAATTTTCTTTGCTGCTGCCCTCTGGTGGCCATTTGTGGTTCTGCAGCCCTTTTCTAAGCACTTAAACAGCCAATGTTTGCTGGTTTCCGCCCCCCACATCCCACCCCACCCCACCCCAAAAAAAACCCATTGTACAAAACACTCCTTCTCTAAAGGAACCAGAAGAATGGAATAACAGAATTGGAAGGGACCTTTGGAGGTCTTCTAGTCCAACCCCCAAACTGGGTTTCCAGTTTCCAAAGTGGAGCATGCTAAGCCAGATCAAACCCAAGGTCGGGATGGTTGAACGGAGAACGCTTGTAGGAATTGGGTACAGCTAATCCAGAGAAAAGAAGGATCGGGGGTGACATGATAGCAGCGTCCCAATTTGTAAGGGGTTGCCCCCCCAAAGAAGAGGAGGTGGGGTTCCCCTATTTCCCCAAAGCCCCTGAAGGCCAGACAAGAAACAACGGATGGAAACTCATCAAGGAGGGAAGCAACTTGGAATTAAGGAGAAACTTCCTGACATTAGCCGACGGAACTGCTTGCCACCAGAAGGTGTGGCTGCCCCAACCCTGAAGAGAATGGACAATCATTTGTCTGAAATGGTCTAGGGTCTCCTGCTTGACGGGGGGTTGGACTAGATGACCTCCAAGGTCCCTTCCAGGCCTGTTATTCTGTTATTCCTTCCTTCCTTCCTTCCTTCCTCCCTCCCTCCCTCCTTTCTCCAACACTGGAAGTTTTTAAGAAGAGACTGGACAGCCCTTTGTCTGAAATGGTGTAGGGTCTCCTGCCTGAGCAAGGGGTTGGACTAGATGACCTCCAAGGTCCCTTCCGAGTCTCTTATTCTGTTATTCCTTCCGTCCTTCCTTCCTTCCTCCCTCCCTCCCTCCCAAATAATAATAATAATAATAGTAGTAAAGTTGGAAGGGACCTTGGAGGTCATCTAGTCCAACCCCCTGCTCGGGCAGGAAACCCTACACCATTTCGGACAAGTGGCTGTCCAGTCTCTTCTTAAAAACTTCCAGTGTTGGAGCATTTACTGCTTCTGGAGGCAGGCTGTTCCACTGATTAATTGTTCTCACTGTCAGGAAGTTTCTCCTTAGTTCTAGGTTGCTTCTCTCCTTGATTAGTTTCCACCCGTTGCTTCTTGTCCTGCCTTCAGGTGCTTTGGAAAATAGCTTAATTCCCTCTTCTTTATGGCAGCCCCTGAGATATTGGAATACTGCTATCATGTCCCCCCTTGTCCTTCTCTTCGTTAAACTAGACATACCCAATTCTAGCAACCGTTCCTTATATGTTTTAGCCTCCAGTCCCCTAATCATCTTTGTTGCTCTTCTCTGTACTCTTTCTAGAGTCTCAACATCTTTTTTACATCGTGGTGACCAAAACTGGATGCAGTATTCCAAGTGTGGCCTTACCAAGGCATTGAAGAGTGGTATTAACCCTTCACGTGATCTTGATTCTATCCCTCTGTTAATGCAGCCTAGCACTGTGTTGGCCTTTTTGGCAGCTGCAGCACACGGCTGGCTCATATTTAAGTGATTGTCTACTAGGACTCCGAGGTCCCTCTCGTTTTTGAGACTGGACAGCCATTTGTCTGAAATGGAATAGGGTCTCCTGCTTGAGTTGGCGGTTGGACTAGATGACCTCCAAGGTCTCTTCCGAGTCTCTTATTCTGTTATTCCTTCCTTCCCTCCTCCAACACTGGAAGTTTTTAAGAAGAGACTGGACAGCCCTTTGTCTGAAATGGTGTAGGGTCTCCTGCCTGAGCAGGGGGTTGGACTAGATGACCTCCAAGGTCCCTTCCAGGCCTGTCATTCTGTTAAATCTCCATTTCGTGATGCTCTCTCCACAAAAACCTGCTTTGGCTGCAGTTGGGTTCCTTTCAGCCAGCTAGGTTGAAATTCAAATGGGGAAGCTTGGGGGGGCAAGGGGGGGGGATAGCTCTCCCCGTTCTTGCCAGGGGTCAGGGCTGAGAGTCCAGAAGGAAACCGAGGTAGGGCTCAGCTCAGGCTCACCTTGTTGTGTCCGCAGTGGAGACGGCCGGTCCCGAGGTCGCTCTGGCCGTGGGACCCCTCTTTGTCTTGGACCCTCAGCGAGGAAATGGCGCTCAGTCTCCTGGAGAGCCGGCTGAAGAGGAGATGGCGATGGAAGGTGAGGGGGTTCCTCTCCTTATGAGCACTTGGGGCTTCCAGGAGGGTCCCGTGACACAAAAGGCGTTTCCTGACCACGGGGTGTGGGGAAGAGAACTTGCCGGACAGTTTCACTTCTCCGTGGATTCTCGGAGATCCGCATCAATCACTTTTTCTGGAAGTCTATTTCTGACTCAGCGCTGGTTCCTCTGAAGGCACTTTCTTTTACCCGTTTGGAGATATAATAATAATAATAATAATAATAATAATAATGATGATGATGATGATGATGATGATGATGATGATGATGATGATGATGCATTGGAAGATCTGCAAAAAATATCATTTGCCTGTAAGCAAAAACTGGTGGGATCATAAAATAGAGAAAGTCATAGAAAATGATAACATTAAACTGCTCTGGGACTTCAGAATTCAAACAGACAAGCACCTGCAACATAACACCCCAGACTTAACAATTGTCGATAAGAAAGACAAAAAAGTCTGGATAGTGGACGTGGCAGTGCCTGGAGACAGCAGAATAGAAGAGAAAGAGCTGGAGAAGATAACAAAATACAAAGACCTACAAATAGAAATAGAAAGACTGTGGCAAAAGCAAGCAAGGGTGGTACCAATAGTCATAGGCTCCTTGGGTGCAATCCCAAAACAACTGAAGCACCACTTGAACACCGTTGGCATTGACAAATTCGCTATTAGTCAATTGCAAAAGGCGGCCTTACTAGGAACTGCTTCCATCCTGCGACGATATCTGTAATACCATCAAACATCCACATCTGCCTATCCCAGGTCCTGGGTAAGGACTCGATAGGTAGACAAAATGCCAAATCCAGTCTGAACATCTGGCTGACTGTGCGATGATCCATAATAATAATCATAATAATGAGGAGGAGGAGGAGGAGAAGAAGAAGAAGAAGGAGAAGGAAAAGGAGAAGAAGAAGAAGAGGAGGAGGAGAAGGAGGAGGAGGCATGACAGAGTAGCAACAATGATGCATTGGAAGATCTGCAAGAAATATCATTTGCCTGCCAGCCAGAACTGGTGGGATCATAAAATAGAGAAAGTCTATTTAAAGTCAGCTTTAACAGCTGGGGAGGAACTCTGCACAAGGCCGAAACATTTGGAGGAAGCACATACCCAATAACGCCAAGGCAGCATTTTAACCGTTGGGGTGGCTGAGTGCACAGGGAGGGTTGTCGATGTCGGGAAAATGTCACACGGCGTCGGTTACCGGCAGCCAAAGCTTTGCATTCCGATTCCTGAAAAGCTGGAACAAAACGACAGCTGCGACAGCACTGAAAAAAGGGACTTTAGAACTTTTTTTCTCTTACGACCGTCACGTGATCGAAACGCAAGACGCTTGACCACTGACTCATATTTATGACGGTTGCAGCGTCCCGGGGTCACGCAGTCCGCTTTTGCGACCTTCTGACAAGGCGAGTCAGTCATCACTCATTTCTTCCGGTGCCGTTGTTAACGCCAAGCGTTGTTAAGTTGAGGACTGATTGGTACTGTAAAGTGATTTGTGTACATCTAACCGTTGCTCTTTCCCCTCCTGGTAGAATTGATCCCAGCTGTGTCAAAGATAACCCACCCCCCCTTCAGAGAACAGTGGGGGTCTTCCAAGGTCCCAGGGGATCCGAAAGACCACTTGGGGCTCTCCCTGGAAGGTAAGTGGCTGATAAGCCCGGGGGGGGGGTCTCTTCCCTTGGCCCACTTTACGACTTGTAGACTTCAACTCCCAGGATTCCCCAGCCGAGCACAACCGTTCCCTGCGGGTTACTTTTTCACTTTATAACAGGGGTCCTCAAACTTGGCCACTTTTAAGACTGGTGGACCTCAACTCCCAGAATTCCCCAGCCAGCCCCTTTCTTGGAGGAGGGAGCTGGGACAGGGGAGGACGTGCAATAGGGCAGGGGTCTCCAACCTTGGCAACTTTAAGACTGCTGGACCTCAACTCCAAGAATTACCCGGCAAGCATACTCCTTGTGGCCCTGCTTACTCTCTTAGAATCCCTTCCTCTCCAATCTCTCTGCTTTAAGGGACAGGTGAAAAAAAAGCAGGCATGGCTGTCTCAGGAATTCTGGGAGTTGAAGTCCACAAGTCTTAAAGGGGCCAAGGAGGGAGACCCCTGGGATAAGGAATCCTAGCCATACTGGCCCTCTGTTTTCTTCCAATGGGCGCCTTCCAGTCGTTGGATCACAAAGCCAATAATTCCTGGGGGGAGGGGGGTGATACAGCGCCCTCTTTTGACTTCTGGAAGGGCCTCCGAAATGCCATCAGGGAAAGCATCAGCCTCACGGCCTCTGCCTTGGTTTGCTCTGCCGGGGGGGGGGGGCATTTAGAATAGAATAGAGCTGGAAGGGACCTCGGAGGCCTTCTAGTCTGACCCCCTGCTCAAGCAGGAGACCCTATACCGTTTCAGACAAGTGGCTTGTCCACTTCTTAAAAAATCCAAACCTCCAGTGATGGAGCGCCCACGATCTCTGGTGGCAAGCTGTTCCACTGGTTAATTGTCCTCCCTGTCAGGAAGTTTCTCCTTAATTCCAGGTTGCTTCTCTCTTTGACCAGCTTCCAACCATTGTTTTTCGTCCTTCCCTCTGGTGCTTTGGAGAATAACGTGACCCCCTCCTCTTCTTTGGGGCAGCCCCTCAGATACTGGAACGCTGCTATCCTGTCTCCCCTATTTCATCTTTTCTTTAGTCTAGCCAAACCCAAGTCCTGCAGTCATTCTTCATATGTTTTGGTCTCCAGGCCTTGGATCCCCTTAGTTGCTCTTCTCTGAATTTTTTTCCAAACTCTCAACATCTTTTTTTTGTGATATGGTGACCAAAACTGGCTGCAGTATTCCAGGTGTGGCCTCACTAGGGTTTTACAAAGCGGTACTAACACTTCGCGTGATCTTGATTCTCTGCCCCCGTTTATACAACCCAGGATTGTGTTAGCTTTTTTGGCTGCTGCTGCACACACCTGACTCACGGTCAAGAGATCGTCCACTAGGACTCCGAGGTCCCTCTCACAGTTGCTGTTTTTGAGCCAGGCCACCTGATCTGACGGGGCCACTACCTTGGGTTGGGCTAATGCTTCTTCCCTCTTTGCAGCTTTTCTCCAGCAAGGCCCCATCTTCTTCACTGGGGAAGAAGGTGGCTCCGGTTTTGGAGACCCGACGGAAGCCGTCACAGGCAGCGTCCGTCGTAAGCAGCCGATGGTCTCCTTGCCCCAGCGAGCAACTGCTCTGGTATCGACGTTGACACCGGCTCGTCAATCAAAGGCCCACTTTTCTGCCACAGAAAGATCAGCGCTGGCAGTCAAGGCAGAGATTCTGCCCAGCCCCCTGGAAGACACGGTTGCCTCCACTGCTGTGAAGCTCCCCAAGGAAGCACTAAACATGGCAGCCAAAGGTCAGATGGTCACAGCCAAAGAAGAGTGGTGGAAGGATTTGGCCTGCCAGGGGAGGGAGTTTTTAAACAGAATGATGGAGCTGAAAGGGACCTTGGAGGTCATCCAGTCCAACCCCATGCTCAGGCAGGAGACCCTATACCATTTTAGACAAATGACCTGTCTCTTTTTAAAAACTTCCAGTGTTGGAGCATTCACCGCTTCTGGAGACAGGTTGTTCCACTGGTTAATTGTTCTAACTGTCAGGAAGTTTCTTCTTAGTTCCAGGTTGCTTCTCTCCTTGATTAGTTCCCATCCGTTGCTTCTTGTCCTGCCTTCAGGCGCTTTGGAAAATAGCTTGATTCCCTCTTTGGGGCAACCTACAGCTTACGCTAGGGGTAAACTTATACCCCATGTTTTGCAAGTCATGCAAGTCCAGTTGTCTTGGTCAGGTCGACAGACTCTGTGTAAGGTGAGAAGCCTCTCACTAACCTATGGAAAGTCCTTGTGCTAAATTTGCAGTGTTTCTCAAACTTGACAACTTTAAGACCTGTGGACTGCAACTCCCAAAACTGCAATTGCAGTCCAGAGGTCTTAAAATTGCTGGCTGGGGCATTCTGGGAGTTGCAGTCCACAGATCTTAAAGTTTAGAATAGAATAGAGCTGGAAGGGACCTTGGAGGTCTTCTAGTCCAGCCTCCTGGTTTTAGCAGAGAGATTTATTGCGCAGGTTCAGAAGCAATAGCAACAAGCAATTCTGAACCCCGAGGGTCGGTTCAGACTTCAGTTTTATATTTTCTCAGGAACAAAGGAATACACATTGTAATACATTAGGTTCGTTTCTCAGGTATACAATGGAGAGTTTGCTACATACATTGTATCCAAGTATAATGCGCATTAGGTTAGTCACATACTACTAACACAGCACTATTTCAGTAATTATGCAGACACATCATTATTGTAGGCAGTGGTTCTCAACCTGTGGGTCGGGACCACATTTGGGGTCAAACCACCATTTCACAGGGGTCACCAAACAACGCAGTCCACCATTTTTTCCCCCTTTTCCTTAGCTGTGCTACTCCCTCTTATTCTATTGGCTTTTAAGAGACTCTCTTGAATAGAGTCTAATTCTATTGGCTTTCCAAAGCCAATAGGAATTGTCCAGGCTGTCTCTGCCCTGCTGAGCCCGCCAAAAGTCCCATTCTGCAAACGGTGCTGCACCAGTTGAGTAGTCCTCGACTTATGACCGGTTGAGTAGTCCTCGACTTACGACCAGTTGAGTAGTCCTTGACTTACGACCGGTTGAGTAGTCCTCGACTTACAACCGGTTGGGAGTCGCGGCATTAAAAAGGTTGAGAAGCACTGTTCTAGTGATTGTTCATTATTCCACGTTAATATCGTGACCAAAACTGGCTGCAGTATCCCGGGTGTGGCCTCACGAGGGTTTTATAAAGCGGTACTAATACTCCGCGTGATCTCGATTCTGTGCCTCTGTGCAACCCAGGATTGTGTTGGCTTTTTTGGCTGTTACGCTTGGCTCAAGCACTCATTTTTGGGGTTCGGACACCCCACAAGCTGTCTCTCTCTCTCTCTCTCTCTCTCTCTCTCTCTGCTTCTCCTCCAGACGGGAAGCAAGTGCCCGGCTGGCCGCTGCTGCTGTTGCCGACGGGCGCCGCGGTGGTGGCCCTGCTGTCGCTCGTGGTCTGGCTCCTGGTCCGAAGACGGCGCCGAGGCGGCCTCCCGGGGGCATCGCCCGTCAGCCTGGAACTGCAATGCAAATAAAGTTGGGATTGGTTTTGCATGCCTGGCCTTGTGTCTTTTGGGGAGGGGCGCTGCCCGGGCACTGAGGGGGCACCCCGCAAGAGGAGGCCCAGCGCCAGGCAAGGGAGTTGCAGAGCCCCCTCAAGCAGGCCTGGCCTGGCCGTTGGGGCTTCTGGGCAGGCGGAGGGGGCAGTGCCCGTGCCAAACAGGGTGCCAGCCGCGCAGGGCCCCGAGTTGAGGAAACGGGGCTGCTGGGCAGCCAAGGCCCAGCGAAGGCCCAGATTCCCGCTCGGGACTACAACTCCCGGCATTCCTTTTCCCGCCCCCCCTTATACAGGAGGGCCCAATCCCGTCGTGCCCCGCGCGAGGAAGGAGGAGGAGGAGTGACGAGGTGATGATGCGCACGGGGGAGGCGGTGCCGCGTGACGTCACGCGCCCCAGCGGCCGCTCTCTCTCCCCTACGTCGCCCCCGCCCTTTCCTCCCGACGCCGCTTGATGACGCCATTGGGCGGCGCCGGCAGCCGCGGCAGTTTGTGAGGGAAGGAGGCGGCGGCGGCGGCGGAGGCGGCCGGGAGGGGAGAGCGAGCGCGGGGCCTCCCTGGCTGCCCGGCCTCTTTCCGCGGGGGCCGCGCCCGGGCGCGCTGCGTAGACGGTGAGGAGCGCCCGCCAGGGCCCGGACCCCTCCCCTGTTGTTCGCCCCCTCCCGGCCTCTCGACTCCCCCCACCCCCCAGGCGCCCCTCCCGTCGTGCCCCGCGCGCCATGCGGCCCCCCTCAGGCGGCTCCCGGCCCCGCCCCTTCGCCCGCGTGGCCCCGCCCCTCCGGCCTGGCGGGGGTCTCCTGGGCTGCGGGGAGGGGGAGGCCCTGGCCGGGAGCCCCGAGTGGCCCGTGGCCGGGGAGGCCCCCCCGGGACCCTGGGCTGTTTTCTCTGGGCCGCCTGGCCCGGAGGGGGGTGGGCTGCCTGCCCCCGCCTGCGCCCCGCTGACCCCCCTCCCTCAGCCCGGATCAGCGCCCATGGGGGAGGTTTTAAAGGAGGGAGGGTCCAATCTGGGCCCCTGTGGGACTTGTGGACTACAAGTCCCAGGATTCCTCAGCCAGCCAGCCAGCCCTGCTTTAAGGTGTCTGGACTGCAAGTCCCAGCATTCCCAGCCCCTGCTCTAAGGTGTCTGGACTGCAAGTCCCAGCATTCCCAGCCCCTGCTCTAAGGTGTCTGGACTGCAAGTCCCAGGATTCCCAGCCCTGCCAAGGTATTTGGACTGCAAGTCGCAGGATTCCCAGCCATGCTTTAAGGTGTCTGGACTGCAACTCCCAGCATTCCCCGCCCAGCCCTGCTTTAAGGTATCTGGACTACAACTCCCAGCATTCCCCACCCAGTCTTGCTTTAAGGCAGTGTTTCTCAACCTTGACAATTTTAAGGGATGTGGACTTCAACTCCCAGAATTCCACAGCCAGCAATGGTGGCTATGGAATTCTGGGAGTTGAAGTCCACATGCCTTAAAATTGTCAAGGTTGAGAAACACTGCTTTGAGGTATCTGGACTACAACTTCCAGGATTCCTCAGCCAGCCCTGCTTTAAGAGGGCTGAACTACAAGTCCCAGGATTCCCAGCCAGCATGTTGAAGTCCAGTCACGCTTTTTTTTTTTTGGCCAAAGTCAGCCTGGCCTGACTGTTCCTGACGCTCGGCCTAATTTTTCCAACTTTTGACCCCTTCCCAGGTGCCCCAGCTGGCCCATTGGAATTCTGGGAATTCCCACCCTCAGCCTGACCGTTTGGGAAGGGTTGATGGTTTCCTGGGCATGTGCCGAGTGTCTGGGTCTAGGAAGAGGCTTTAAGGAGGGTCAAGGCTCTCGCTTGTTAAGGAGGTGGAGAAAGGCTGGGGAATTCTGGGAGTTGAAGTCCGCCGGTCCTAAAAGTGTCCAGAGAGTCCGTTCAAGGCAGTTCTTAAGACTGCACTTACACAGGGAGTCCTCGACTCACGACCACAATTGAGCCTAACATTCCTGTCACTAAGGGAGATGGTTGCTAAGTGAGTTTTGCTTCATTTTACGCCCTGTCTTGCCGCAGTTGTTAATCACTGCACTTGTTAAGTTAGTAACGTGGTTGTTAAATGGATCTGGCCTCCCCATTGACTTGGCTTGTCAGGTGGTCACAGAAGGGGATCACCCGACACCCGCCCCCTCCCCGGGACGCTACAACCGTCATAAATACGAGTCAGTTGCCCAGCTTCCGAATTTTGATCACGTGAGCCGGGGGACGCTGCAAAGGTCGTAAGTTTGAAAAACACTCGCAAGTCACACTTTCAGTGCCGTTGTAACTTCGGTCACTGAACGGACTGTTGTAAGTATGGGCAGTGCAGGCCGGCGGGCAGGCAAACCTCCTAGCCCCCGCCCCCGAGTGAAGCATCTTCTCTGAACAATTGTGTGCGGTTTAAACACAAAGCAACAACAGTGCTAGGCTTCCCGACAACCTCTGAACAGCCAGGAGGGGAAATGCAGAATTGGCTCCCTCTGTCTCTGCCCAGAGAGTTCTCACAGGCCAGGAAAAGCGCTGACTCTTCGGAAGCTGTCGTGAAAGAGGAACACGGGTCGTTCTCCAAAATGCTTTCCACTCTGCTGCATTTTTAGGGGCTGCTCTGTTTTTAAAGTGGAGAAAATGTAGAGAAAATGGCTGAAGTGGGCCTAAAGCAGTGTTTCTCAACCTTGACCATTTTAAGGCATGTGGACTTCAACTCCCAGAATTCCACAGCCAGCATTGCTGGCTGTGGAATTCTGGGAGTTGAAGTCCACATGCCTTAAAATGGTCAAGGTTGAGAAACATTGGCCTAAAGCCAAGGTCAGGGAGCCAGTTTGCCCTACTAGTTAAGGTAGAAACTAGGAGGTGCCGAGTTCTAGTTTTGCCCTAGGCACGAAAGCTAGCTGGGTGACTTTGAGTCAATCCTCAGGAGATTTGTGAGTTCTAGTCCCGGCAATCACCAGGAGACGGCGAGTTCTAGCCCTGCCTTAGACATGAAAGCCGCCTAGGTGACTTTGGGCCAATCACCAGGAGATGGTGAGTTCTAGTCCCACTTTAGTCATGAAAGCCGTTTGGGTGACTTTGGGCCAATCACAAGGAGATGGTGAGTTTTAGTCCCGCCTTAGGCGTGAAAGCTGACTGGGTGACTTTGGGCCAATCACCAGGAGACGGTGAGTTCTAGTCCCGCCTTAGGCACAAAAGCCAGCTAGCTGACCTTGGGCCAATCACCAGGAAAAGACGAGTTCTAATCCCGCCTAGGCACGAAAGGGACTGGGTGACTTTGGGCCAATCACCAGGAGAAGGTGAGTTCTAATCCCGCCTTATGCATGAAAGGGACTGGGTGACTTTGGGCCAATCACCAGGACAAGGCGAGTTCTAGTCCTGCCTTAGGCACGAAAGCTGACTGGGTGACTTTGGGCCAATCACAAGTTACTTATAAGAGAATAAAGGTGGGGTAAACACCTAAGAAATAAGAAATAAAATGGGGTCGCACCAAGCAGGGCGTGGGCTGACGTCCCCTAACTGCGGCGTTTGGGGTCCTGTTGTCCTCCGATCCGCAAAGCCCGCTTTTGTGTCACCTGGTGAGCCAACGAGTCACTGGTCAGTTTCCGATCCTTCCGCTGGGAAGCCCGCCGGCCCCTTCTCCCCCTGACCAGGACTGCGTCTCTTTCTTCTCTCTCCCCCCTCCAGCCCGTCGGAGCGATGAAGGAACGCCTCCCAGAGAAGAACTACTGGGGGGCCTCCACCAGCCTCCACGACCCCATGGGACACCCAGACCGCTTTTGCAGGGCCTCCCGGGAATGGCGGGACCCGGAGCACCAGCGAGGCGGCGGCTTCGAGGGCAGCCGACGCCTGGCCTGCGCCCAGGAGCCCCTGCCCAGTTTCAACCTCTCCTCCTCCAGCAGCGACGAGGGACGCGAGGGCCAGTGGGATCTCTCCTGCGTCTCCCGCTGGGGGGTGGCGGGGGGCCCTTCGCAGCTGCCCCAGCACAAAGCCCCCCGGGGCAAGTTCGCCAGGAGCGGGGGCCACGCCTGGCCTTTCGAGGTGGCCACCGCCGCCCCGGCCACGAGGCCGGGCACCTCCAGACACTACTGTTTCCGCCGTAAGCGACAGCGGGCTCTGCGCGCCTTCCGGATGCTCCTGTATTCCAAGAGCTCCTCTCTGGCTTTCCACTGGAAGCTGTGGGGCAAGATGGCGGCCAAGGGGCGCCGGCGAGGAGGGGCTAAGCGGGCCCGGTCGTCCATGTCCCTGTCCCCCGGCTCCCAGCCCGACGACGACCACCTTTCCACCGTCTTTAAGAAAAGATGCCCGTTGGGAGCAGAGACAGAGGACTGCCCGAGCGCGGCCAAGGGCCGTTTCCGCTCTGCCGGCTGCAAGGCTCCCTCGTCTGAGCCCCGGCTGGACTACGAATTGGGGGGAGCCTTCCCCCCGTCTCCATCCACGCCTCAGCACGCCCGCCTCAACCTGCTGGGGGCCCTGATGGAAGAGGCGTCCCCCTTCCCACACTACATGGAGGTCCGGCGGGCGGGCTTCGACCAGGATGATGGAGCGATGGAGCTGGAGGAGGAGGAAGAGCCAGCCCCTCCCCTCAAGTACCCAGCCCGGGGGTCCCAGGTGTCCCCCAGGAGTAGGAAGATGGGAGAGCCACAGCACGGCCTGGACGGAGATGGAGGTAAAAGGGAAACGCGGGGGATTCTGCTCTAGAACCCAGGTCCAAGCTAGAACTAAGGAGAAACCCCTTGACAGGGGAACAGTTCACCCGTGGAACGGCTTGCCACCAGAACCTGTGGGTGCTCCAACATGGGAGGTTTTTTAAGGAGAGACTGGACAGCCATTTGTCCAAAATCTATGAGACGTGGCCCATACCATTTGGCCAATGGGCTGTTTTGAGTGGCTGGCCAGTGCATGCGTGCATGTGCGAGCGCTCGCCCCCTCCCCTTGTGCTGGTGCTAGCCGAGTCGTGAATCTCTCGCTGTTGGTAGGTGAGTGGCAAGTCGGCGCTAGCCAAGCTGTGAGCTGCGCACCAGCACTAGCCAAATTGCGTCGCTGGCGCTAGCCAAGCGACAAGCCTCTCAATGGTGCTAGCCAAGCTGCGCTCTGGTAGTAGCAGCCCCATTTGCAGAGCGCATATGCTTCACGGCCCCCGTTCACGCGCACGCAGCCGCATGGGCGCATGCGTGCATAAAGGTGCCTGTCCCTCCCTTTCCCAGCTGGCCACCAGCCCAGAAAGGTTGGCGACCCCTGGACTAGACAGACCTCTAAGGTCCCTTCCGAATCTGTCGTTCTGGGACCTCGCAATGTGCTAATTTATGTGTGGGCTTTCCTAGAAGTAACACATTAAGAGTTGGCTTGAACTGCCGGGCATTCCCTCCCCCGCCCCCGCCCCCCAGTCTGTCAACAAGCAAGTTGGGTTGGTATCCTAAGCAGAAAGACCCCCTGTTCAACAGTGCTGCCCTTAGGGAAGGTCTCTCTTCAAATTGCAACCTGTGTCATGGTTCCGACAGATGAAACTCTTCGAAGAACTTGGAGTCATTGTTTACCTTACAGAATCTTTATTTGAGAAGCACAGCATCAGCAGGTACATAGGCAAAGCCCAAATCTGAATTCCCCTCCCCTGAGCACATAGATCAAAGCACAATTCTCTCCTACAACTTAACAGTCATAAATCACATTGTCCAATTAGTTTGAAATGCTGGCTTTCCGTCCAGTTCTTTATCCGCCATGCCTTATCATCTCTTATTACAATATTATATGTCTAACTAACTCAGTGTTTCTCAACCTTGACCATTTTAAGGCATGTGGACTTCAACTCCCAGAATTCCACAGCCAGCAGTGCTGGCTGTGGAATTCTGGGAGTTGAAGTCCACATGCCTTAAAATGTCAAGGTTGAGAAACACTGAGAACTCCAATGTTAGCAACCTTTATTAATGGTTCTCTGCCCCAGACATTGATTGATTTGAGCAAGATAAGTTATAAAGTCCAGAAAACGCCACCAAAACCATTTGGTGTTTCTCAACCTCAGCGACTTTTAAGAGGGGTGGTCTTCAACCCCCCCCCCCCCGGTCTCCCCAGCCAGCATATCAGTTTCCCTTTTAATTGTCGTGCCATGTAGCCCATATTTAACCTGTTGGTTAATTTAGCTTGCCGTGGGTTATTCTTGCACTTTGCGGAACTTGAGGTATATCACTTCCACCGCATCCCCGCCGTCTATTAAGAAAGCTACCCAATCAAAAAAAAAAAAAAATGCAGTGAAGCTACTCCAGCCACAGGTGTCCTTGTCCCCCTTTCCACGCTGAATTCTGGTCAATCCAGCCCAAATTCTTTCCGGCTGGGGAATTCTGGGAGTTGAAGTCCACCCTTCTTACCGTATAATCGCTGAGGTTGAGACGCAGGGACGCAAAGGGTAACGGGAAAGGTTGCAAAGACGAGGCAGGGCGGTTTAGGTGTATTTACACTGGGGTGTCGTGATGTCAGAGGCTGTTGGGCCTCGTTGCCTCAGTTCATGGTTTGGAAAACGCCAGGCGAAACGGCCGTTGACCGTCTACGGCCTAACTTGGTGGTGGGAGGGGGAAAGTCTCCTATTTTAGTTAATGATTATATTTTTCCTGAATGAACGAAGGCAAATCGACATGTCCCCCGCATAATGTGGTGGGATCCAATCTGGGTCGGTCCCCGGGACCAAAGCTTTATAATTTTCCAAGCTTTTGAACTCGTGCAGAAAACTTTGTTACACGGGACATACGTACAATTTTGTAGCTACTAAGATTGAGTACCAATATTCAGACACATCCCAACTAAGATTGTGGGACGAGCAGGGCCAAAAACAGCCAGGGAGGCGACCGAAGCCTGGGAAACGGGCCAACTGGAGGGCTGATTTACCACCAGCTTATCAAGTACTTGGGAGGAGAGGGCTGGGCAGCCCAAGGAAACAGCCAAGGACTTAATAGCCAGCTTCAACACCCCAATCAACAACTCAAAAGCCACACACACAGAGTAGCCCAAGGCACAGGCTTTGCCAGAGAGAAATTCCCCAAAGACGGGCTCCAGGACGAGCCGGGAAGCTCGGAAGACGAAAACTTTGGTCCCGGTGACTGACACAAATTAGACCCTATTATATTTGTGTACTGTGGGGCTGCCAGAGACTCCAGACAGTTCACAATAAACAGCACAATTGTTGTTGTTCAGCGGCTAAATCATGTCCGACTCTTTGCAACCCCTTGGAGCACAGCACACCAGCCCTCCCCCCCTTTGCTGTCTCTCGGAGAATGAAGTTCTCCTTCAGATCCGGATCCTTTCCGGGGTCCGTGTAATCCAGGGGTCTTCCAACTTGGCCCTTTGATGGCTTGTGGACTTCAACTCCCAGAATTCCTCAGCCAGGCACGCGTGCCTGGCTGAGGAATTCTGGGAGTTGAAGTCCACAAGTCATCAAAGGGCCAAGTTGGAAGACCCCTGCTTGTGGACTTCAACTCCCAGAATTCCTCAGCTAGCCATGCCTGTCTATTTCCATCCTTCCCACCAGGGTGGAGAGATTGCAGAGGAAGGGATCATAAGAGATTAAGAGGGCCGCAAGGGATGTACATATCAAAGATCCCAAAGGCCCACCACAACCTTCCCCCCACCCTGGCTGGGGAGTAATGGGAGACGAAGCCCACCCATCTTAAAGTCGCCAACCTTGAGAAACCCAAGTGCACGCAGGAGGAGGATCCAACCCCCCCATGTCAGATCCGGCTACTCGTTTACAGAATTTTGCGGGGCAGGGACGTATTTCCACCTCTGGGCAGTTTTTCCTCCGTTCCAACGACCACAACGAGCTGGCCCTCAATTCTCCCCTCTCCCCCCTCCACCCCCCGCAGACGCTCTGGATGCCCTTCCCAACGGCTTCGCTTCCCTCCCTCCGGATGGCGACCTCTGCTCTCTGCCCGGCGTGCCGGACGCCACCATCCTCATCAGCAATGTCTGCAGCATCGGAGGCCATGTGGCGGAGGAGCTATTCCAAGGGCCCCGAGACAAGGACCGGCTGCCGGACCCTCCGGCCGTCCGGGGGGAAGTTGGCAGCCAGCCGGCCGAGGCAGCTCCCGAGGACGCAGAAGCGAGGCCGGGCGAGAACGCGGCTCAGCCCGGCCTGCTGCGGGAAGAACACATCACCTGCGTACACAGTAAGAGGAGCGTGTGTGTGTGTCTGTGTGTGTGTGTGGAGAGCGTGTGCCGGTCGCAGCCACCGGCTCTCTTAGCAGGCAGTCCTCGGCTTAACGGCCCCAAACTTCCGTTGCTAAACGAGGCCTTTGTTAAGTTCTTTGCTCCATTTGACAAACCGTCTCGCCACACGTGGTTCAGGGGAATCGCTGCAGTCGATCGGTCGTTAAGTGAACCCGACGTCCGTCCGTCCCCCCCCCGTTGACTTTGCTTGTCAGTCGGTCGCAAAAGGGGACACTGCGACCGTCGTAAAGACGGGACCGCCGCCCAGCGGCGGGATTTGGATCACGCGACTTTACTACAACGGTCGTCGAGCGTGAAAAACAGTTGCAAGTAACTTTGAGTCGCTGAACGAACTGTGTTTAAGTCGAGGGTTGCCTGTTGCAAAATCCACCGTTTAAAAAGGCCCGGGTGGGTTTTGGCGTTAAATGTTGATTAAAAAGCCCTTTTTTTTTCCTCAGCAGCCTTAGAGGCAGCCCCCCTCCCCTTTCCTTTCGCCCTCTCATTGAATCCCCCCCCCAAAAAAAGGGTTGATTGAATTTGGCAGCTTCAAGCTTTTCTCGCGTCTTTCCCGCCAGACATTTTGGACGAATTCCTGCAGACGTACGGCAGCCTGATCCCCATCAGCGTGGACGAGGTGGTGGAGAAGCTGGAGGACATCTTCCAGCAGGACTTCTCCACCCTACAGAGGTACGACCTTCCCCCCCCTCCCCATTTTCTCCCCTCTCTCCCCCCCCCCCCGCTCTCCCTCCCTCCCTACATGCCTGCCCACCCCTCTCTAGCAGCTGAAGGGTCAGTGTCCTGGTTCTGACAGATGAAACTCTTCAAAGAACTGGCTCAGGAATTCTGGGAGTTGAAGTCCACCAGTCATCAAGGGGGCCATAGTTCCCCCATGCTGGCTCAGGAATTCTGGGAGTTGAAGTCCACCAGTCATCAAGGGGGCTATAGTTCCCCCATGCTGGCTCAGGAATTCTGGGAGTTGAAGTCCCCAAGTCATGAAGGGACCATAGTTCCCCCATGCTGGCTCAGGAATTCTGGGAGTTGAAGTCCACCAGTCATGAAGGGGGCCATAATTCCCCCATGCTGGCTCAGGAATTCTGGGAGTTGAAGTCCACCAGTCATCAAGGGGGCCATAGTTCCCCCATGCTGGCTCAGGAATTCTGGGAGTTGAAGTCCACCAGTCATCAAGGGGGCTATAGTTCCCCCATGCTGGCTCAGGAATTCTGGGAGTTGAAGTCCCCAAGTCATGAAGGGACCATAGTTCCCCCATGCTGGCTCAGGAATTCTGGGAGTTGAAGTCCACCAGTCATGAAGGGGGCCATAATTCCCCCATGCTGGCTCAGGAATTCTGGGAGTTGAAGTCCACCAGTCATGAGGGGGCCATAGTTCCCCCCTGCTGGCTCAGGAATTCTGGGAGTTGAAGTCCAGAAGCCATCAAGGGGGCCATAGTTCCCCCCTGCTGGCTCAGGAATTCTGGGAGTTGAAGTCCAGATTCCCCCCTGCTGGCTCAGGAATTCTGGGAGTTGAAGTCCACCAGTCATCAAGGGGGCCATCGTTTCCCCATGCTGGCTGAGGAATTCTGGGAGTTGAAGTCCACAAGTCCTAAAAGGGCCAAGGTTGCCTACCCCTGGGACTGCGGCAGATCTTCTAGGCTTGGAAGGCCATTTGCCCCGTGTGGGTCAACTGGTGGGGGGGATGGAGGGCTCCAAACTCCCGCCCTGCCCCGGCCTTCCCACTTCCCCCCTGGGCGTTACTCAAGGCCTGCCTCTCTCTCGGCCCCTGCAGGAAGAGCTTGGTCAACCAGTTGATCCAGTCCTACCAGCGCATGCCGGGCAACGCCGTGGTCCGCACCTTCCGGGTCACTTACAAGCGCCACGTGGTCACCATGGACGACCTGCAGACGCTGTTTGGGTCGAACTGGCTCAATGACCAGGTAGGATGGACGGAGGGGGGGAGGATGCCGGAGAAAGTCCCGGGCAGCGGAGCAATGGGAGCAAAGGCCAGCGACCCCACAGGGCCTAACTCGCCAGGGGTTGGCCCCGCGACTGCTCCTGGAGGGGCTCCTGACCTGCCCCTGGGCTGAATTTTAAAAATGGGCTGAAACAATTATGCCTTTCTGGTTTGGTAGCCACTCCCATGTGGCAGGCAGGAAAGCCTCTGAGCTTAGAGAGCCTCCAAAGTGGTCCCCCTTCTCCCACCCCCCACCCCCCATCTAGCACTGATGATGTTCCCTGGTTGGGTCATGAAACGTCTGCAAGGAGACCACCCAGCTCAGACCCCGCCAAGGACTCCACAGTCCTCCTCCTCCTCCTCTCCACAACCCCCTTCCCTCCTAGCACTGATGACGTTCCCTAGGTGGGTCATGAAACATCTGCAAGAAAACCACCAATTCAGAGAGCGTCAAAGAACCCCCACAGTCCTCCTCCTCCTCCCTTCTAGCACTGATGATGTTCTCTAGTTGGGTCAGGAAACGTCTGCAAGGAAACCACCCAGCTCAGAGAGCACCAAGGACTCGGGGGTCTGTCCTCCCTCCCTCCCTCCCTCCCTCCCTTCCTTCCTTCCTTCCTTCCTTCCTTCCTTCCTTCCTTCCTTCCTTCCTTCCTTCCTTCCTTCCTTCTAGCAATGATGATGTTCCCTAGCTGGGTCAGGAAACGTCTGCAAGGAAACCACCAAGCTCAGAGAACACCAAGGACTCCACAGTCCCCCTCCCCCTTCTCCTCCCCCCTCCTCTGCCTCCTTCTCCTCTTCCTCCTCCTCCCCCTCCCCTCTTCTAGCACTGATGAGGTTCCCTAGCTGGGTCAGGAAACGTCTGCAAGGAAACCACCCAGCTCAGAGACCCCCAGGGACCCCACCGTTCAGCCCTGAGCTCCAGAGACTCTCTCCTGCTCACTCTCTGCCTGTCCTGAGCCCCCACTTAATACTGGGCGGGGAGGGTACCAACCCTTAGGGGGGGCAAAAATACAGCCCTGCTGAAATGACTCGACCCGTCCCACCCCGGGCTGGCTTCCCTCGCAAAGGTTTCGTGAGTTGCAGCCTCGTTTTAACCCCAACCCCTTCGTTTCTCCCCCCCCCTCCCCTTCGAGCAGGTCATGAACATGTACGGGGACCTCGTGATGGACACGGTGCCGGAAAAGGTGAGCCTGGTTTTGCCAGCTTTGCAAGTCCATTCAGGGTGCGGGGAGCGCACAAGGGTCGGAATCCGAAAGCGTTTCGCCCGCGCAACGCTCCCCCCCCACCCCGCCCCTCCTGCCTGGGACGGGTGCTTTGATCGGCGCCCGGCAAGCAAACCGGGGGGGGGGGGGAATCCCCTCCTGGCTTTTCTGCCCCTCCATCTTTTTTCCCTTTCTCTTTTCCCTCCCCCCAGGTCCACTTTTTCAACAGTTTTTTCTACGATAAGCTACGAACCAAGGGGTACGAGGGCGTGAAGCGTTGGACCAAAAACGTAAGTTTCGGCCAGGGCCAGGAGAGAGACCACAGGCCATCCGTCCTCGGCTTAACGGCCACACGACGGAGCCCAGCCTCTTCCTTCGCTAAGCCAGGCGGCCGTTCGGTGGCTTTGGCCCCGTTTGGTCAGGTTTTTCTTGCCACGCTTGGTTAAGTTGAATCGCCGCCGTTGCTAAGTTAGCGACAAGGACGTTAAGCAGGATCCGCCTTCCGGCCATTGACTTTGCTCGTCACAAGATTGCAAAACGTGATCCCAGGCTCTGCAACGGTCATAAATACGAGTCTCTTGCCCAGCATGTGAATTTATCCCGTGAATTATCAAGCTTCAATGGTTGTCAGTGTGAAAAATGGTCAATAATAATAATAATAATGGTAATTGAATAGAATAGAGCTGGAAGGTCTTCTAGTCCAGCCCCCTGCTCAAGCAGGAGAACCTATACCATCTCAGACAGGTGACTGTCTAGCCTCTTCTTAAAAATCTCCAGTGATGGAGCGCCCACAAAATCTGGTGGCAAGCTGTTCCACTGGTTAATTGTCCTCACTGTCAGGAAGTTTCTCCTTAATTCCAGGCTGGGTCTCTCTTTGTTCAGTTTCCATCCATTGCTTCTTATCATATATAATAATCATAATCATATAATAATGATGATGATTACGATGATGATGATGATGATGGAAGGGATCTTGGAGGTCATCTAGTCCAACCCCCCGCTCAGGCAGGAAACCCTATACCATTTCAGACAAATAATAACAATAATAATAGGAAAGGACCTTGGAGGTCATCTAGTCCAACCCTCTGCTCAAGCAGGAGACCTTATACCATTTCAGACAAATGACTATCCAGTCTCTTCTTAAAAACTTCCAGTGTTGGAGCATTCACAACTTCTGGTGGCAAGCAGTTCCATTTACTGTATTAATAGTAGAGTTGGAAGGGACCTGGGAGGGATTTCCAGCTCCTTTGTAACTTTGACCAGTCACTAAACGAACTTAGCAAGTCGAGGATCCCCTGTAACTGGCCAAAGAGGGTGAAGGAATATTTATTTGTCTTTATTTTGCCTTTCATAATCAGCCTTCTCCCTAAGAGACAGGCTCTGGGCGGTGAATAACCAGAAGGGCCTCAGAAATTGCCATCCAGATCCTTGCAAACGTGCAGAGTCCCAGGCCGGATTTTTTTAAAAAAAAAAAAACCACATGTAATATTTAATATTATATGTATTAACTGCAGCAAGAATTGTATTCGCTCAACGTTGAAAAAAACGCAGAATGACCAATGGAGGAAGAGTTAATCGAAAAAATTCTAGATTCTGCAGAAATGGACAGGTGGATGTTGAAAATGAAAGAGAAAGAAGACTCTGAATATTTTAGGATATATATATATATATATGTATGTATGTAGGTAGGTAGGTCTTTGGTTATTCGGGTTTTCTCCCGTGTAAAATTGGAAGTGTCTTGGCGACGTTTTGACGAAGTCCCATTCGTCATCTTCAGGCTGGTGTTTTCAGCTTCGTGCTTCGAGGAGCAATGTGTGGTCTTAGCTGTTTCTTCCTTTTAACTGCCAGTGGGGGTATGAACTGATTGGGTGGGAGCTTGGCTGTGTTCTGATTGGGTAGAGGTGTGTTCTGATTGGTTAGGGGCTTGGCTGTGCTCTGATTGGCTGGGGGGTTGGCTGTGCTCTGATTGGCTGGGGGAGTGTTCTGTTTAGGTGGGGGCTATTTTTTGGCTTCGAACGCGAAGCCAAAAAATAGCAAGGCAGCCCACCATCTTAAATCCTCCTGCAACTCAGACTAACCTGAGCACAACAAAGCCCCCACCCAAACAGAACACTCCCCCAGCCAATCAGAGCACAGCCAACCCCCCAGCCAATCAGAGCACAGCCAAGCTCCTAACCAATCAGAACACACCTCTACCCAATTAGAATACAGCCAAGCTTCCACCCAATCAGTTCATACCCGCACTGGCAGTTAAAAGGAGGAAACAGCTAAGACCACAAATTGTTCCTCGAAGCACGAAGCTGAAAACACCAGCCTGAAGATGACGAATGGGACTTCGTCAAAATGTCACCAAGACACTTCCAATTTTACACGGGAGAAAACCCGAATAACCAAAGACCTACATACAAACACCCGCAAAAACCTCAGAAAACGTGTGTGTGTGTGTGTTTGTGTGTGTAAAAATCATACCAGCCCAATGCTCAGGAGCTACATGTTGAGCACCTTAAGCCACTTTTAAACCCCTCTCAAGGTGGCTTGTTGAAATGGTGTAGGGTTTCCTGCCTGAGCAGGGGGTTGGACTAGATGACCTCCAAGGTCCCTTTCAACTTTATTACTTATTAAGAGGCCATTCTTGAAGAGGGGGCTTGCTTAGAGTCAAACGAGAAAAGAGCAGCGTTAAGAGCTGGGCCAGTCCCCACCCCACCCTCACATTGTGCGATTATAGTGTAACCAGGTTGTGGTTGTGACACATACTATAGTCCCTGACTTACAACAAGTTCCTTTAGTGGCTGAGAAAAGTGATTTATGACTGTTTCACACTGACGACCCTTGAAGCCTCCCCGTGGTCACGGGGTCAGAACATTCGGGCGCTTGGCAACTGACTCGTATTTATGACGGTCGCAGCTTCCCGAGGTGCCGCCTGACCCCTTTTTGCGACCTAACAAGCAAAGTCAGTGGGGAAGTCAGATCCACTTAACGATGGCATTACTAGTTTTAACAGCTGCGGTGATTCACTTAACGGCGACAAACACGGTCGCAAAATGGGGCAAAATTCGCTTAACAACTGCCTGCAGTGGAATTTTTTTTTTTTTTTTTGGCTCAATCGTGGTCGTAAATCAAGGGCTTCCTCTATTTGTTGAAGATTACTGCCATAGTTCCCCCATGCTGGCTCAGGAATTCTGGGAGTTGAAGTCCACGAGTCATGAAAGGGCCAGGGTTGCCCACCCTTGGCCTGGTCCTAAGTGGGGGACACCCGTAGCCATCACATGAAGGTGTCTGCAAAGAGGAGAGGAAAGTTAAGACCACACACACACACACACACACACACACACACACACACACACACCTTATTTTCTCTCTGCTTTCCAACTCTTACAAGCCCCTTTGGGTAGTCCCCGACTTAATGACCACAACTTACGAGCCCCAAATTTCCGTTGCTAAGTGAGACACTCGTGAAGTGAATTTAGCCCCGCTTTACGGCCTTCCTTGACGCAGTTTGTCAACTGAACCCCTGCAGTCGTTAAGTTAATAACACGGTCGTTAAGCGGTGAATCCAGCTTCCCTCCCCCCCCCATGGACTTTTGCTTGTCGCAAAAGGGGATCGCGTGACCCTCCCCTCCCGGGACGCTGCGACCGTCCTAAGTATGAGTCAGTTGCCAAGGCTGAGCTGTGGGGGAAGGTATGGGACTTGTAGTCCCGCCTGCCCGAAGGGTTCTGTTGGGCGTGGCTACCCGGAAACCTCACCCCAAGGTGTGGCCGGTGTCCCCAGACAAAGCCCGGGGGGGCAGCTTTTAGACCCCGGGTCCTGGGGGAGCCCCCCCACCCCGCCAGCACAGCCAGGTAGGGAGAAGGGGGGGGCATCCCTCTGAGTGGTTTCTCCCCTCCTCACACACACACACAGGTGGACATTTTCAACAAGGAGATTCTCCTGATCCCCATCCACCTGGAGGTCCACTGGTCACTGATCTGCGTGGAGGTGAAGCAGAAGAAGATCACCTACCTGGACTCCCAGCGCACCCTCAACCGGCGGTGTCCCAAGGTAAGGCGGGAAAGGGCTCGGGAGCAACGTCCGTGGGGTGGGGGGGATTCCTCCACCCTCCCAAGTGCATTTCCCAAAAGAAAAACTAGACTTGCTCGGGGTTTTTTTTTCTCCCCTTTGAAAATAATGTTTTACTAATCAGAATCCGAAGAGAGCCGGGAGGGACCTTGGAGGTCATCTAGTCCAACCCGCCGCTCAGGCAGGAAACCCTAACCCATTTCAGACAAAGGGCGGTCCAGTCTCTTCTTAAAATCTTCCAGTGTTGGAGGAGGGAGGGAGGGAGGGAGGGAGGGAGGGAAGGAAGGAAGGAAGGAAGGAAGGAAGGAAGGAAGGAAGGAAGGAAGGAAGGAAAGGAATAACAGAATAACAGACTCGGAAAGGACCTCAGAGGTCATCTAGTCCAGCCCCCTGCTCAGGCAGGAAACCCTAGACCATTTCAGACAATAACAACAATAACAACAACAACAATAATAATAGAGTTGGAAGGGACCTTGGAGGTCATCTAGTCCAACTCCCTGCTCAGGCAGGAAACCCTAGACCATTTCAGACAAATGGCTGTCCAGTCTCTTCTTAAAAACCTCCAGTGTTGGAGAAGGGAGGGAGGGAGGAAAAAAAATAAGAGACTCGGAAGGGACCTTGGAGGTCTTCTAGTCCAACCCCTGCTCAAACAGGAGACCCGTTTCGGACAAAGGGTTGCCCAATCTCTTCTTGAACACCTCCAGTGATGGAGCACCCAGACATTCTGGTGGCAAGCTGTTCCGCGGGTTAATTGTTGTCACCGTCAGGAAATTCTTCCTTAGTTCTAGGTTGCTTCTTGATCAGTTTCCAACCGTTGCTTCTCGTCCTGCCTTCTGGTGCTTTGGAGAATAGGTACACACACACACACACACACACACACACACACACACACACACACACACACCTTTGGGGCAGCCCCTCAAAAACTGGAAAACGGCTCCCGTATTTCTCCGAAAATAAGACCCACCCCGAAAAACAAGCCCCAGCTAAGATCCTCAGCCAGAGGGAAGCATTTAGTAACGTATTTCCCGAATATAAGCCCTCCTAGCCCACAAAACAAGCCCTCATGCAAACCACTTTGTATTGAAAGGCAGAAAGTTGGCGTTCGGCCTGCTTTTGAACGACGCATGTGATTTTTTGCTCTTGTGTGCATGCCGATAGTTTGCCTAGCCTTGGCTGGAGGTGAGGTGGCAGTGGGGCTGCTGCTCTTTCACCTGCCTTCCTCTTCCTCCTCTTCCTCCTCTCCCCCCCCCCCCCCCCCGTAGCACATCTGCAAGTACCTGCAAGCCGAAGCGGATAAGAAGAATCGTCCCGACTTCCGAGACGGCTGGAGAGGGGTTTTCCAGATGGTGGGTGTCTCTTCCCAGGCATGGGGGAGCAGGGGGGGATCCCAGGGACTGACTTTCTCGGGGCCACCCATTGAGGGCCGTTTGTTGGGCGCCCCCAAATTTAACCCAGGAGCATCACCCCACCTTGGCCCGCAGCTGCAGCCTGCTGCGTCTCTCTCTCTCTCTCTCTCTCTCTCTCTCTCTCTCTCTCTCTCCTTCCCCTTCTTTGCTTCTTTGGGGGACAGAAGGGTGGCAAAGCGGCGGCTGGCACCGCCCCACGGCCTGCGGGCGGTAGACCTCAGGCCTGAACAGGCCTCGTGCAGTGCGGATGGCGTGCCAGGCACCCAAGGACTAGAATTCACCCAAAGTCCCCCAGTCGGCTTTTGTGCCTAAGGTGGGACTAGAACTCGCCGTCTCCTGGGGATTGGCCCAAAGTCACCCAGCTGGGTTTTGTGCCTAAGGCGGGACTAGAACTCACCGTCTCCTGGGGATTGGCCCAAAGTCACCCAGCTGGGTTTTGTGCCTAAGGCGGGACTAGAACTCACCGTCTCCTGGGGATTGGCCCAAAGTCACCCAGCCGACTTTGATGCCTAAGGCGGGATTAGAACTCCCCGTCTCCTGGTGATTGGCCCAAAGTCACCCAGCCGGCTTTCATGCCTAAGGCGGGACTAGAACTCCCCATCTCCTGGCGATTGGCAGAAAGTCATCAAGC
>JAKSXO010000217.1:0-27500 GCA_024509115.1 Crotalus helleri
AGATAGCCAGTCAATATTCCCAGTGGCAATATATTGGTTCAATTATAGATACAGCCAAGGTGATTTTTTTTTTTTCAAAATGCTTGTGTAATTGAAGAATTACACTTTTTTTTGCCACACTCATAGCAGGGCGTGAGATTCATTTTCGTTGTCTTTCTACTAATTTCCAGATCATTGATGCACAGTTCAAACAACATGAGCATCTGTGATCTTCCAGAGGAAAATTAACAAGTAAAATAATTTCTGCTCAAGTGGGAGCTGCACCATAGGAATGAATGTTGCGTTCTGAATAGCACATTTGCTGAATCAATCAATCAATTCATTCCTGAAATGACGCGTGGGCGTCCAATAAATGCAAAATAAAAATGGTAAATCTGGAGAAAATTGGCCTATAGATTCCCAAATATTCTTCCCTTGGTGTTCATGTACCGAAGATTTCAGTTTGTTAATCCTTCCCTCCAAATATTCCAAAGTTCTAATTTAGTACATTCTAACAAGTGATTACAGATAATTACCATATATATTGCAATATATTTTTGATGAATAAGACAAGTAAGTTAAGATGCAAAGTAAACTATGCCATGGAGACCTCATTTGAAGAAGATGTTGCATCTGACATTAGCTCGTTTACCATATTTGAAGGCAAAAACCATTCTCTACAACAGTAATTTCAATTCTTTGTCCTTAGCAAGACCATTTCAGTTAGCCTCTAAGAGCTTTGTGCCTTAGAGAAGACATGATTTCTTCCTGAACCAAAGGAGCAACAAAGTTGTTTACATTATCTATTCTTCATTCTGATCTATCTCCTTCATATGTTCATTCTCATGTGTTGAGCATAGGAAGAAGATGCTCTTAGAAGCAAGCAAGCATGCTTTTCCAACACAACATCACTAGAATCTTAAGTAAATATTTCCTCAGAACACATTGACCAATGACAATTCCCCAATAGTTCCAACTGTCTCCTAAGAGACGCATGGCTTTCATTCAGATGACAACTGAAAGCTGACCTGTTCATCCACAACTATGTAGATTTACCATCCATTCTAAATCCAGAAGTTCTCCTAGATTGACAAATAACTTGGTATTATTTGGGTTGAGCATTGCTGTGTTTATTTAAAATTGCTTTCAAAGTAAGAAAAGGCAAACCTTATTCAGGAGCAAGAGAGATTTAATATATGTCATCACCACCATCATATCATCATTATCTCCTCCTCCTCCTCCTCCTCCTCCTCATATTTTGGGTGATTCAAACACATTTGAAAGCTGAAATGAGCTTTAGTAGGACCATCAATCAGAGGAAGGCAAGAATGTAAATGTATGGGTATATCTAGTATAATGAAAAGAAGGACTAGAGGTGACATGATAGCATTGTTCCAATATCTGAGGGGCTGCCACAAGGAAGAGGAGGTCAACCTAATCTCCAAAGCACCTGAAGGTATAAGAAGAAACAATGGATGGAAACTAATCAAGAAGATAACCAACTTAGAAATAAGGAAAAATTTCCTGACAGTAAAAACATTTAATCAGTGGAATGGCTCACCTTCAGAAGTTTTGGGTGCTCCATCCCTGGAGGTTTTTAAAGAAGAGATTGGACAATTATTTGTCCAGAATGGCATAGGGTAGTGGTTCTCAACCTTTTCCTCACTATGGAACCGCTTTAACTATCATTTGTGGCCATGGATTGTGGCCACGGATCACCAACACTTCACTCAAGGTTTAAATCATAACATTTCTTCAAGTGACAACACTGCAGATCCCCAGGGTTCTGCAGTCCACAGGCTGAGAAGTGTCTCCTACTTGACAAGGTGGTTGGACTGGAAAACTTCCGAGGTCTCTTATTCTGATATCATATAGGACATAAAGTATCCCAGCAAGATGTACCTGCTTCCTCTTAATTAGTTTGTTTTCAGACCACTGAAACAATTGGCACAATTACAAGCATACACACACACACACACACACACATACACACACACACACACACACACTTTGTCTTTTTCTGTCTCTCTCTGTGTATAGATAAGATAAGATAAGATAAGATAAGATAAGATAAGATAAGATAAGATAAGATAAGATAAACTTTATTGTCATTTTTTTTTACAGTGGGCATAACGGCACACATCAAAAATGAAATTTAGTTGCCCGCTCTCAAAGTGAAACACATGCATGACACACACCTAAACATAGTATGAAGAACATATGTATAGACCGACATCTCTACATATACTGTACGTAGCAAATAAATATTAAATATTGTCCATCTTGAATATATACGGAAGGAGGAAGCTTGAGAGTTCACAAGGTTAATGCTGTATGGAATGAAACTCTGGCTGAATCTGGATGTTCTGCTTCGGATACCACGAAGCCTCCTCTCAGAAGGTAACAAGGAAAACAGGTCGTGAAGAGGACGTGTAGTGTCCCAGACAATCCTGTGGACCCTGCTCAAGCAGCGCTTCTGTGCTATGTCCTGGATGGAAGGGAGGGAACAGCCAATGATCTTTTCAGCCATCCTCACCACTCTCTGCACTGCCTTCCTGTCTGAAGCAGGGATGCTTCCAAACCAGACCGTGATGCTATATGATAGGATGCTTTTGATTGTCCCCCTGTAGAAAGTGGTCAGGACAGGGAAGGGAGATGTGCTTTTCTCATGTGACGCAGAAAATGCAGGTGCTGCTATGCCCGCTTCACCATTTTCTCGCTGTTGAGCGACCAAGTCAGCCTACTCGTTATATGTGTATGTGTGTGTGTATATAGATAAACAGATAGTTTACATATATAAACAACAGAGCAGTGTCTTGTCTTAATTTTAACATCAACATTTAGATTGGCAAGAGAAAACATCTAGTACCCAACTGCTTTTTTAAAAGAAAAAGAAACCTAAATATAGACATTTAATGTAGACATTCAGGACACCAAAATGTCATGTAATTCTGGGGGGGAAAAGAGGAACCAATGTAGATGTGGCCTTTGGTTTATTTCAGAAACTAAACATGCTTAGTTTACTTTAGGGACTGACTAAAAAATGTCATATAAAAAGCAGTTAGTTGTTACTATGGTATCAGTCCAGGCATAGACATATTATTTTTACACCTAATGTAGAAGTGATATTGCATGAAATGAACAGCAACAGAGATATTGGGAATCCTTCAAACTATTTCAGTGCCATTTGCACCCTGATTTGGCAATTACAAAGTTCAGAAAACAGGCTGGCATTGACTCAGAAGATGACAGAATGAAAAAAAAAATATCAAGGAGGAAATGGAAACAGATAAGAAGGTTGAAAAATAGCAAATGGCACTTAGTCAAGAATTGCTCAGTATAAAAGTCTAAATCAGGGGTTCTCAACCTTGGCAACTTTAAGACTTGTGGACTTCAACTTCCAGAATTCCTCAGCCAGCAAAGCAAAGTCCACAAGTCTTAAAGTTGCCAAGGTTGAGAACCCCTGGTCTAAATGCATGCCCAAACTGAATTATTGAGCTGACCACGAAAACTCACAAACTCTCAACGAAATCGGAAAACTGCTTAAACCTGAGCACTGTTTATTCCTCCCTAAGAGAAAGTATCACTTAGTGAGACTGAGATAAAAGAGGAATCTGATTTCTCTGCTGACTTGTAAAAATCTGAATTCCCCCTCCTGAGATAATGAGGTTAAATGACAAGGAACATCTAGAAAGATAAATTATAGATAGCTCCACATGGCTACATAATTGGTAATGCTATATAGCTATATAGGTCTACCAACTAGAGCTATATAATAGTGTACATATTTTTTACAAAAAGGAAAAAGAAAGAAAGAAAGAAAGAAAGAAAGAAAGAAAGAAAGAAAGAAAGAAAGAAAGAAAAGAAGGTATGACAGAGCTGAAAGAAATATATGCAGACAGAAATCTTTAAATTGAGTTAAAGAAAACAAAAGCTCTCCAGAGTTTTCCAAGATTTTGTTTTGTTTTTAATTTTACATTTAAGATCAGCCAAAATGTCTGCCTTCCAATATAATCTGTAATATATTTGTCTTACTTATGCAGTTATACTCTATGAGGAACTATAAAATGGGCTTTACATTATATTATTAAACAATTTAAAAATGGTGTAGCCAGATATTAAGACTGGACTATCAAGTTCTTCTCAAGGACCTGGCATAGGCAGATATTGTTGTCTGATGGTGTTAAGGCTATATTCACGAGATGAAATCAATTAATCAATCTCAATCATATTTCTTCGGTCAATGGTCAGCAAAATGCCGGCTATAAGCTGTTCCAAGTAAAGCTGCCTTTTGCAATTGACTGATGATGAATTTGTCAATGCCAATAGCATTTTGGGATTGCATCCAATTATATTATAATGATGGTTTACAAGTCAAACTCCTGCAATAATGAAGGCATATACTCTTAAATTACATATCTTCAAATTAGTTAGAAGCAATAAAAAAGCAATCTGTGAAGAGTATTAAAACAAAAATGACAGATGGTTTGAAGAAAATGTCATGTTTATGAAAAGGCTAATTTTCCGAGAAGGTACAAAATGACTTTTGTAGAAGACAGATTTGTCCATTTTCCGGTGAAAGAATAATTGAAATCCTTTGATTTGCTGCAAGTAATTTTTTTTTTAAAAAAATTAGAAGATAGAGAGCAACACTAACTCTGATTAGGGAAAAAAATTGAATTATGCTCTATTTTAAAAGATATATTATTTTCTGAGAAGAAGGCTGGTTCTGGATAGCTAATTGTGACTATTGATACTGTGCCACTCCTGGGGATGATGACGAAATAGTGCTGAATAATTCAGTGTGTTACTTGTCTGTAATGACATTATGCAAACATTTTTCATGTTCTTCCTCTCCAAAGAATGAGGACAATGCTTTGTTTCTGAATGACAATGCAGTGCACAATTGCACCGACAATTTACAAACTATTTTAAGACCCTCGAAAATAACTTCTCTTTGTTTCTCATTACACTGATGTTGTTTGGGTAGGTGATTATTATTTTTTTTTACAGTTTTGAAAATATTAGGTAAACTTGAAGGTAAATAAAGTTTATACTGTGGGATGAATACAGTAAGTAGGCTGGCAAAGAAGTTTGACTCTCAAGCATTTAGTGATGTGATCAGAAAAAGAAATATTCTGCAGCAAAAAATATGTGCAATTATGGGTTGATTACACGACATACTCAAATCAAGTATTTGGTCTTGCATGTTTTCATTATAAATATATTTATTTTGTACTAGGATTTATAGAACTTGAAGTCCTGGTTCTTAGCTGCATTTGCTTTTGAATGTAAGATCTCTATAATTAATACTAATGGCCATTTCTCTCCTATCTATCTATCTATCTATCTATCTATCTATTTATCTATCTATCTATCTATCTATCTCTATCTCTACCTCTCTATACCTATCTCTATATATCTCTATCTCTCTATATATCTCTCTATAGCTATCTCTATCTATCTATCTATCTATCTATCTATCTATCTATCTATCTATCTATCTATCTATTTATCGTCAACATCATCTTTCTCTTTCTATCTTTACCATTAATCATTTATCTATCTATCTATCTATCTATCTATCTATCTATCTATCTATCTATCTATCTATCTATCTATCTATCTTGCATACACACAGGCACAAACATACATGTGTGTACATGCAAGTGCATGCATGTAAATATGCACCCCTACATATAGAACAATTCTAATCTACCCACAATGAAAACAATGGATTGTGAAGATGATGGCAAATTTGACCTGTTTGATCAAGGATAAGAATAGCAAGTAATTTATCCAAGGTTGGAAATTTGAAAGCAGAAAAAAAATACTTGGTCATTTATGAGTTTGCTGATTAAAAGAGCTGAATATCAGAAAAAGGGAAATATTATGTAAATATAAAGAGAGATGTGAAGATTAGTTGGCTTGCAATTGCTGTAAAGACCAAGAGTGACTTCTTTATGTATAATAATAATAATAATAATAATAATAATAATAATAATAATAATAATAATAGTAATAATAATAATAATAATAATAATAATAATAATAATAATAATAATAATAATAAAGTTGGAAGGGACCTTGGAGGTCATCTAGTCCAACCCCTGCTCAGGCAGGAAACCCTACACCATTTCGGACAAATGGCTGTCCAGTCTCTTCTTAAAAACTTCCAGTGTTGGAGCATTTACTGCTTCTGGAGGCAGGTTGTTCCACTGATTAATTGTTCTCACTGTCAGGAAGTTTCTCCGTAGTTCTAGGTTGCTTCTCTCCTTGATTAGTTTCCACCCATTGCTTCTTGTCCTGCCTTCAGGTGCTTTGGAAAATAGTTTGATTCCCTCTTCTTTATGGCAGCCCCTGAGATATTGGAATACTGCTATCATGTCCCCCCTTGTCCTTCTCTTCGTTAAACTAGACATACCCAATTCTAGCAACCGTTCCTTATATGTCCCCTAATCATCTTTGTTGCTCTTCTCTGTACTCTTTCTAGAGTCTCAACATCTTTTTTACATCGTGGTGACCAAAACTGGATGCAGTATTCCAAGTGTGGCCTTACCAAGGCCTTGTAGAGTGGTATTAATACTTCACGTGATCTTGATTCTATCCCTCTGTTTTTCCTTTCTTGTTTCTAATACCTTCTCTTTTACCTTCGCTTTTTTCTTTCTTTTTTTATAATTTTGGTTTATATTATTTATACACAAATCTTTTTTAAAATAAAATTACTAAAAAAATATTCTAATCCTTAAGGAAATTTAGGACTCATAAACAGATTTCTATTTATTTATCATGGCTTAGACTACTAAAGACAGATGAGGTTTCTGGACTTATTTCTCTTTCTAATTTCTGGAACACATATTAATCCTTAAACAGAAAATATTTATTGAAATAGATTTTTGCAAGTATAATTCAAGTTCTAAAGTTGCCTAATAAGAAACAATATATTGCATGTTTTCCCATGTTCCTACTTCTATTCCATGTGTTATTTCCAGAAATGGCTTTTCCCATAGCTGTAATTCCTCACTGTCAAACAGAAATAAGAAGAAAAGAATGAATATATTTGGCTTTGTTGTTTTTGTTTTTTATTAAATATATGTCATGGTTCCGACAGATGAAACTCTCAACGAACTTCGAGGCATTGTTTACCTTAAAGAATCTTTATTTGAGTAGCATAGCATCGGCATGTACATAGGAAAAGCCAAAATCTGAATTTCCCTCCCTCCTCTAATTAACAGTCATAAATCACATTCTCCAATTAGTTTGAAATGCAGGCTTTCCCTCCAGTTCTTTAATCCGCCATTTCTTATCATCTCTTATTTAAAAAAAAAACTTGGTTCTCACACTAGTTACAATATTGTTATGTCTAACTAAACTTCCGTACACATTCCTCCTCCCCCCCCCAGTATCATCTAATTCTAAGAGTAAAACATAAGAAGGAAAATGGCTGCATCTCCATATGTTGTCAAAGCAAGAACATCCGATGTTAGCAGCGTTGACAATATATTTACCATAGCACAATACAATTAAACAAAATATACCACTTAGGAAAAGCCCAATCCATTAACATTGCTGCATACTTTTAACAACAAAACCATATGCAAAAGTTAACACTAAGCCAAATTAAACATAGCACTCACACAAATTTAACCTAACGTTTGCAATATGTTTGTGTGTTCGTGTGCATGTGTGTGTGCGTGCGTGCTCATGATGTGCCCATAATTTAAATTTCTAGGTATTAATCTAGAAATGATCAAGGTTATTGTGAATAGAGGGTAATAAGCAGCTGTTTTCCAGGACCTAACCAATCAACTAGAAGGGTCTCTAAACACCTCTTAAAGGCTATAAAAGTTTCACAGAGATTGAAGAAGGTGGAATTTGATTTCTGAGTCAGGAGATCAAGAACAAAGAAGACCTTGCTCAGCAAAAGGGGTTATAAGGGGAGGAAAAAGCAAGATTCTCTATTCGTCTCACCCATTTTAATAGAATAGAATAGAATAGAATAGAATAGAATAGAATAGAATAGAATAGAATAGAATAGAATAGAATGGAATGGAATGGAATGGAATGGAATGGAATGGAATGGAGTGAAGTGGGGTGGAGTGGAGTGGAGTGGAGTGGAGTGGAGTGGAGTGGAATGGAGTGGAGTGGAGTGGAGTAGAGTATATAGACTAGACTAGACTAGACTAGACTAGACTAGATTAGACAAGCGGTGATCAAACCGGTCAGCCCTAGAGGAGATCAACCCTGACTGCTCTTTAGAAAGCCAGATCTTGAAGTTGAAACTCAAATACTTTGACCACCTAATGAGAAGAAAGGACTCACTGGAGAAGAGCCTAATGCTGGGAAAGATTGAGGGCAACAGAATAAGGGGACGACAGAGAATGAGGTGGCTGGATGGAGTCACTGAAAGAGTAGGCGTGAGCTTAAATGGACTCCAGAAGATGGTAGAGGACAGGAAGGCTTGGAGGAATGTTGTCCATGGGATCACGATGGGTCGGACACAACTTTGCAACTAACAACAACAAGAAGAAGACTAGACTAGACTAGACTAGAGAAGTTTTTTTATTGGCCAAGTGTGATGGGACACACCAGGAATTTTGCAGTCTCAGAAAGACTGGGACTATTGTAGGTTCTCCTAGAAATTTTACAACAGGGAAATGTCTTCTACAGAAAGTCCACTTCTTCATATGTAGGAGGAAATAGGTTCATCTTGTGACAACTAACAACTGATAATATCTGAGCTGTAAAATGGCTGGAGGTTTTACATACCTGAGAAGAGGAAATGAGGTGGTACCCCACATAATATGAACAAAGCCAAATATGAGGATCTTGATTGTTCTACTTGGAACTGCTTTAATTTCAATGGAAATAATCCTCCAAAATAATATTTTTTCTTAAAATCCTTGGAGGATATCTCCAATACCTTGCTCACTGGGATATTTAACTTGTTTATAAATTGCCCTCAAAGACTGTCTAAAGGATTTTTTAAAATTCCGAATAATCCCAGATTGGAAGAATCTTTTGATTCTTACATGTCGATAGGGCACGAAAAGCTGTCCTTTTTATATACGCAATAATTTTCAGCTGCTGGAAGTCTGCAGCAGGCATTATACTAATCACCTTTCCTTTACTTTGTTATATGTGAAAGCTTGTCAATTGGGTTTTAAATCAGAAGATTATTATAATGGAATCAGTGGGAAAAATTGCACCCAAATTTACCAGTCTTTTCAAGGACAGGCTTTCATTTGTGGATTCGTCCAGAGGAGATAGCCTAGAGTTTCCAGAGCTTTAGAAAGGAAAATGTCAGAGGGGGCGAGGGAATTGAAATGCAGGCATATCAGAAAACGAATCCAAATGAACTTCTGACTTTCATAATTGGCAAGCAAAGTATGTGGGGCAGACTTCTTCCCAGCTGCTCTGAATTAATCTCTACTTTATTCGGCATTAACTAATTGTGCGGGGTGCCAGTTAAAAATAGAACTGTAAACCACGAGCCTTGGAATAAAATCTTACTTCAGGAATCCTTTGGCCTTGTTCTTTTTATCTCCCGTAGTCCTGCATTCCAACATAGCCCAAGAAAAGCAGGACTCTTTTCTTTCCTTGGCAAATATACGGGTCCCAGAATTAAGTTGCAAGACTTAATCACTCTTCAGGGAACTTCTCTCTACTGGAATATGTGCTTTGGGCTATAAGAATAGAGCCAGTGGAGCTACGTTCACTGAAGATGAAAGTTCCCTGAGTCTGAAAGCTCAGAAGAGTAAATTTCTGGTCCCAGGGATGACTTAGATTCAATGACTCTTTTTCCCTGTTAAATGATAGAGCCATCCCGTGGCTGTTTTTATTGTCGAATGCTACTAACTTGGACGGAAGGTTATTCTCCCCACTCAGCAGTCCTCTACAAGCCCTCTCAAGCCTCTGAATGTTTCCAGTTGAGATGATGATGACGATCATGATAATGATGATGATGATAATAATAATAATATAACACCATTGGCATTGACAAATTTGCTATTAGTCAATTGCAAAAGGCGGCCTTACTAGGAACTGCTTCCATCCTACGACGATATCTGTAATGCCATCATACATCCACATCTGCCTATCCCAGGTCCTGGGTAAGGACTCAATAGGTAGACAAAATGCCAAATCCAGTCTGAACATCTGGCTGACTGTGCGATGATCCATAATAATAATAATAATAATAATAATAATAATAATAATAATAATAATAATAATAATAATAATAATAATAATAATAATAATAAGCAATCCCAGTCATTAGGTACACAGCTGGAATAGTGGACTGGACTCAAGCAGAACTAAAAGCAATGGATAGGCAGACCAGAAAAATAATGACAATGAATCATGCCCTTCATCCACGCAGTGACATTGATAGACTTTATCTACCAAGGCAAATGGGTGGGCGTGGAATGCTACAAGTACATCAGATGGTTGAAGAAGAAAAAATGACTTTGGAAGAATATCTGAAGAACAATGATGAAGATGCACTGAAATTAGTATATCAGGAAGGCTTACTAACTACTGGAGAGACCAAACTGGCCTACAAGAAAGACCAAATGAAGAACAGAATAGAGGCATGGGAAGACAAAGCACTACATGGCCAATACATGAAAAAAATAGCTGGGAAAGCAGATAATAATAAAACCTGGCAATGGCTAAGAGCAGGAAAATTGAAGAAAGAGACCGAGGGACTAATTCTGGCTGCACAAGACCAAGCCTTAAGGACAAATGCATACAAAGTCAAAATTGAGAAGACAGCAACAGACAGTAAGTGCCGCCTATGCAAAGAAGCTGAAGAAACAGTGGACCACTTGGTAAGCTGTTGCAAGAAGATTGCACAGACTGATTACAAGCAGCGGCATGACAAAGTAGCAACAATGGTGCATTGGAAGATCTGCAAAAAATATCATTTGCCTGTAAGCAAAAACTGGTGGGATCATAAAATAGAGAAAGTCATAGAAAATGATAAAATTAAACTGCTCTGGGACTTCAGAATTCAAACAGACAAGCACCTGCAACATAACACCCCAGATTTAACAATTGTCGATAAGAAAGACAAAAAAGTCTGGATAGTGGACGTGGCAGTGCCTGGAGATAGCAGAATAGAAGAGAAAGAACTGGAGAAGATAACAAAATACAAAGACCTACAAATAGAAATAGAAAGACTGTGGCAAAAGCAAGCAAGGGTAGTACCAATAGTAATAGGCTCCTTGGGCGCAATCCCAAAACAACTGGAGCACCACTTGAACACCATTGGCATTGACAAATTTGTTATTAGTCAATTGCAAAAGGCGGCCTTATTAGGAACTGCTTCCATCCTGCGACGATACCTGTAATACCATCAAACATCCACATCTGCCTATCCCAGGTCCTGGGTAAGGACTCGATAGGTAGACAAAATGCCAAATCCAGTCTGAACATCTGGCTGACTGTGCGATAATCCATAATAATAATAATAATAATAGCAACAATGGTGCATTGGAAGATCTGCAAGAAATACCATTTGCCTATAAACAAGAACTGGTGGGATCATAAAATAGAGAAAGTCATAGAAAATGATAAAATTAAACTGCTCTGGGACTTCAGAATTCAAACAGACAAGCACCTGCAACATAACACCCCAGACTTAACAATTGTCAATAAGAAAGACAAAAAAGTCTGGATAGGGTAGTACCAATAGTAATAGGCTCCTTGGGTGCAATCCCAAAACAACTGGAGCACCACTTGAACACCATTGGCATTGACAAATTTGCTATTAGTCAATTGCAAAAAGCAGCCTGAATAGGAACTGCTTCCATCCTGCGACAATATCTATAATACCATCAAACATCCAAATCTGCCTATCCCAGGTTCTTGGTAAGGACTCGATAAGTAGACAAAAATGCCAAATCCAATCTGAACATCTGGGTGACTGTGCGATGATCAATAATAATAATGATGATGATGAAGAAGAAGAAGAAGAAGAAGAAGAAGAAGAAGAAGAAGAAGAAGAAGAAGAAGAAGAAGAAGAAGAAGAAGAAGAAGAAGAAGAAGAAGAAACCTTGGAGGTCATCTAGTCCAACCCATTGCTCAGGCAGGAAACCCTATAGTATTTCAGACAAATGGCCATCCAGTCTCTTCTTAAAAACTTCCAATGTTGGAGCATTCACCTCTTCTGGGGGCAGGTTAATTGTTCTGACAGTCAGAAAATTCCTCCTTAGTTCTAGGTTGCTTCTCTCCTTGATTAGTTTCCATCTGTTGCTTCTTGTCCTGCCTTCAGGTGCTTTGGAGAAGAGCTTGACTCCCTCTTATTTGGGGCAGCCCCTGAGATATTGGAACACTGCTATCATGTCCCCCCTCGTCCTTCTCTTCGTTAAACTAGACAATTCCAGCAACCGTTCCTTATATGTTTTAGCCTCCAGTTCCCTGATCATCTTTGTTGCTCTTCTCTGCAGACTTTCTAGAGTCTCGACATCTTTTTTACATCATGGTGACCAAAACTGGATGCAGTATTCCAAGTGTGGCCTTACCAAGACATTGTAAAGCTGTGACTGTCCGGGTATTTCTGTCCAATTGAGAAATAGAACCATTGAGACCTCTCTCCCCCCAATTTACCTTGGATGTGATTTATCTAGATATAAATCCTTCTGACTCTCTTAGATATCAGTGGCAGAAGTTTAAATCTCTACAGTGGGGATGAAATGCCCTGTGGAATGCTAATGGTGAACTGTAAGCAGCCTATGTTCCCTATGTTCCTGCTGGAAGAAAAATCCATGAGGCACAAGACTGTTTTAGAAGCCATGGACAACAAAACTATTTAGATGGGACTAAGGCAAAGATGTCTGGTCAGTCAGGAACTATTGAACCTGGTAGCTAAACTCTCTGGGGTTTATTGCTACCCAGAAAATTGCAGAGACATGACCACATAGTCATCAGCGATGGTTGCTTATACATACTATGGTTTGTTTCATACATGCCTGCTTATCAATCAAGTCAAATTATTTACTGCAGATCAGCCAGCCAGTTACAAGTCAGCAACCCAGACCTAAAAACGCATCCTATATCTATGTGATGTAGATTACAAATTGAAATCAAAGACATGACCACTAGGCTACCTAGTGGATAGGGTCTATCACAAAGTCTATCACTTGGCTATCTTGCAAACTATGGATAGGGTTCAAAGGAATACATAAGGGAAATAGAAGATATGGTACTTCTATCATTTCCCCATTGCTCCAAGATAGGCTGTCTTTTCAGACACTGAAATGGGAAGGAGAAATAGAAAATCTCCATTTAATAATAAGAGATCTTCTTGTTACTCGTGAGCTCCAAGTTAATGTGAGATTCAAGTGTCTGCCAAGAGCAGGCAGATAATCAAGTGAGAAATATTAAAATCTGTCCATGAAGATTTGAGCCAGTTCTGACCACCTGAAATGTTGTGCTCAAAATATTTGCTCCTTATAAATGTTCAATTGGGAAATAATGGCCCTCATTCCTACCAAATTCCTGAAAACTCCAGCACATAAAAACATTCCAACTGCAACTATTCCCAATTCCCTAACACACTTACATGTACATGTACAGTACAGTGTACATGTATTTTCAAACACCTATTTTCAAACACCTTTTTTCACATGCAATCGTATAAAACTAGAAACATCACTAGAAGCCAAAATCATGAGACTATGTCTGATTTACTTTGGCCCTATCATGAGTGCAAATTCATTGGAGAAGTCAATGATGCTAGGAATGGTTAATGGAACAAGAAGGAGGGGCAAGCAAAGAACACTCTGGCTTGATAACATGCAAAGATGAACATCCAGTTTTGTTCACCACGATGTAAAAAAGATGTTGAGACTCTAGAAAGAGTACAAAGAAGAGCAACAAAGATGATGATCAGGGACTGGAGGCTAAAACACACGAAGGAACGGTTACTGGAATTGGGTATGTCTAGTTTAATGAAGAGAAGGACGAGAGGGGACATGATAGCAGCCTTCCAATATCTCAGGGGCTACCACAAAGAAGAGGAAGTCAATCTATTCTCCAAAACACCTGAAGGCAGGACAAGAAGCAACAGATGGAAATTAATCAAGGAGAGAAGCAACCTGGAACTAAGGAGAAACTTCCTGACAGTGAGGACAATTAACCAGTGGAACAACCTGCCTCCAGAAGTGGTGAATGCTCCAACACTGGAAGTTTTTAAGAAGAGACTGGACAGCCATATGTCCGAAATGGTATAGGGTTTCCTGCCTGAGTAGGGGGTTGGACTAGATGACCTCCAAGGTCCCTTCCAACTTTATTATTATTATTAATAATAATAATAATAATTAGTATTAGTATCATTAATAATAATAATTAGCATTAGTATTATTAGTATTATGATTCAACAAATGAAAGAAGCTGTGCTTGACAGAGTTGCAAGGAGAGCACCTGCCTATAAAGTCGCCAAGAGTCAGACATGACTAAATTGTTAAAATTACCACTGCTATTTTCAGATGCAAAGTTCTAAAGCATGTCTCTAATACATTTACAAGTATATTGACAGGAAAATTTCATTTAATTTTCATGCTTTAATAATAAAAAACCAAATATAACCGAACTCTGGAAAATATACATCCCAAACCTACGTAGACGATACTTACTATCTGGCACTTACTCCGTTGGAGTTTATTCCGACTTCTTCCAGGAAAATGTGCAAATGACTGCAGGTTAGTTGTTTTGCATTGTAATACAATTTGTTTTTGTTCTGTTTTGTTTTTTTAAAGGCGAAACGAGAGAGGAAAAATAGCCCTGACTTTTATGGGGCAGAAATTGAGGTTGAAATTTTCACCGTTTTTGGGTTTAAGGAGAAAGCTGAAGGTTTTATTAAACATTCCATGCTGTAAAGACATAAAAAGCAATACTTTCCTGCCCTTGTAATGCTATTAGAATGTAGAGGTTGCTAACGAAATCGGTTGTCAAAAGATTCAGGATGGAGAAAATATTGCACCACATTGAACTTTCTCAGTTTGCATGGTAGCTTAATTTTTTTTTTCCAGCCAGTATGCTTTGATTTGGTTCGAAAATTAATGGGCTACATTAAGCATGCATGTAATAACTTCCATCCAGCCCAAATGAGTACAATATGCACATTTCTTAATTCTCAAACGCAGCCTTCCATTTTCTTAAAAGGTTCTTCTTCTCATTTCCAAAATTTGGCGAGCCAATTGCTAATTTTTTAATCAGTCGTCAAGTACAAGAAAATGAGCATTTCCGAGTTATGGGATGGGGGAGGGGAAGATGAGAAACTGCCAACAGACAATATCAGAACTCATTTCAAGGATCAAAATTGATTTTTTCCAGTTTCTCAGCCGAAAGTTATTGGAGAAGATTTTACTGCTTTTTCAAAGACCTCTGCCATCCAAATTAATTGCTTTCTCATTACCATTAAAGCATGCCAGGGTTTTCAAATTGCAACTGGAGAACCACATTCAAAGATTACAATGACCTCAGGAAATGCAGGGGTTGATGGACAGTGGAGATAATATCACTTCCGTCATTAGAATAGCATCCTAATTTCCTTATACAGACAGTATAACATTAAAAAGCTCTTGTAAGGTACTTTAAAGGGGAGAGATTTTTAAATTCCTGGATTTATACCATAGAAAGTTCATTGAAGGTCTAGTCCAGGGGTAGGCAACCTTGGCTCTTTTATGACTCGTGGACTTCAACTCCCAGAATTCCTGCGCCAGCTTGGCTCAGCTTGGAAACCTCTCCCTTTTTCCCTCAGCATGGGTGGCTCAGGAATTCTGGGAGTTGAAGTCCACGAGTCATAAAAGAGCCAAGGTTATCTATCCCTGTCCTATACCATATATATCCTATACCAGGGGTAGGCAACCTTGGCTCTTTTAAGACTCGCGGACTTCAACTCCCAGAATTCCTGAGCCAGCATGGCTCAGCTTGGAAACCTCTCTCTTTCACCTCAGCATGGCTGGCTCAGGAATTCTGGGAGTTGAAGTCCACGAGTCATAAAAGAGCCAAGGTTGCCTACCTCTGTGCTAGTCTAACCCCCTAAGCAGGGCAAGAATCCTCAAATTATGCCAGACAACTGGCTGTTTAAACACCTGAGATTCCAGCACAGTGACTATTCCACTGGTTAGGGTTCCACTGGTCAAGAAATTGCTTCTTATTCTTATTTTAAATTTAAATTTCTCTCCATGAAGCTTTCACGGGTTGCTTCTTGTCCTATGCAGGGTCAATCCACTTCCTGTGACAGACTTTCAAGGACTGGAAGACTGCTATCATGTATACACAGAGTCAGTGGTGGGATTCAAATAGGTGAACAACCGGTTCTCTGTGTGGATGCCACTTCTGGAAGTCCATTCTGGGCCTGGGCAACAAAAAATTAGCTACCGGTTCTGCCAAAGTGGTGCAAACCAATTGAATCTGACCACTGCACATAGCCTTCCCCTCTTTAAACCTATCTAATTCTTAGTAAATATTGTCCTTAGGATTTGGCTTTGCTCTTCTCCGAAATGTTAGTCCATTGCACTGACTTGGGGATGAGTTAATAAAGTGAGGCTGAAGAATCTTCAACTTCCTTTCAACTAATTACATCCCATTGCATAAACCCCCTGTGACGTTTCATCAAAGTGAATCAGGCCATTGGTCCATCAATTTATTCCTATCAGCAGAAACTCTTCACGGACACCCGCAGGAAACTATTCAACCCTACTACCCATCCCAACATTATGAGGCACATGAAAAAAAAAGTGGGGTAGGGCTTTGATCACATGCTTGTGGTTTTTCATCTTGACCTTTTTTGCCCACCCTCTGTGGACACATCTGGTATGTGAGTTTAGGCATGCTATTAGTCATTATCATTATATTTTGAGCCAACATAACTTTGTTTTCTCACAGAATGACTTAAAAATTTGTCTTACACTTCTAATAACACACCTTTCACCCTTGAATCTTCCTGCTGTTTGATGATAGCTTATTTTTGTTATGGTTTATTACTGGATGTTAGTGTTACTCATTTCAGCAAGTATAAGCAGCATGTTGCTATCATAAATAAAATTAGAGATCCATCAAGAATGGTGAATAGACTCTCTCTATCAATATGGTGTGTTTTAATTTCTTTTTCCCCTTCTGCAAATCTTCTTCTCTTAAAGACGCTATTAGGCAATTGATAGCATCATGCAGAGCAACTCTTTGATTTCAAACTTCAATTTCAATGCAAGTCAATCAAATCTAAAGGCAATCACCTTTTCTAATTGAATCTGAAAGTCAAAATGAATCATCAATTCAGGCAATAAAGATGTTTCTAGACCAGCGGTTCTCAACCTATGGGTCGCGACCCCATTTGGGGTCGAACGACCATTTTACGGGGGTCGCCAAACAACGCAATCCGCCATTTTTCCCCCTCAGGGGCGGCGCCGCGCATGCGCGCCGTGCATGGGGCGGGCCACACATGCGCGCCGTGCATGGGGGCGGGCCGTGCATGCACGGCGCGTCCGTGTGACGGGGGTCGCCGTCACACAAAGGTTGAGAACCGCTGTTCTAGACAGAAACATCTTTGGGAGTTCTAAGGGACAAATCAAAATTGTTTTCTGAATCAAAATAATGATTTGAATCAGATTTTGCATTGACCACGCAGATCTAGCTGTCATAGCCATAGTAAGAAAGAGAATTAAAACTCATTGCGTTAAGAGTTGAGTCATTCTCTCCTAAGGCACAGTGAAGGAACTACTGTACATAGGAAAGCAAAGAAGGTTAGAAAATGGAGGAAGATGGATATAAGCAAAATGCCCAGATATTCGGAAATTTTAGACAAACAGGGGAAGCTCAAAAATAGACAGTTACTAAAACAACAGGGAATAACTATTGATTGGTGGCCATACTTACAACTGCAATCTAGATATAAGAAGGATGTGAAAGATTATGGAATTGACATAGAATTAAAACAATTAGACAAATTATTGATAGGCCCTGAAGGAAAATTAATATCCAAAATATATAACTATTTATTAGAATTTGATAGAGTAGAGGAGATAGTGAAAGAACCAATGATTGCATGGGCAAAAAACATAGGGCACAACATAGAATTAGAAGATTGGGAAAGAATTTGGAATAAAAATCACAAAATAACAAAATCCGCTGCATATAAGGAAAATCAATATAAAATGCTATATTGTTGGCACCTAGCCCCTGCAATATTAGCCAAAATGTATCCGAACCAAAGCCGAAATTGTTGGAAATGTAATTATCATCAAGGTACCTTCTTTCATGCTTGGTGGCTGTGTCCTGAAGCGAAAAAATATTGGATTAAAATACAAGGGTGGCTACAAGACTTAACAAAATGTCAAATCAAATTAAATCCAGAAACATTTCTCCTGGGAATACTTAAAAAGAAATTTGATAAGAAAATAAGATATCTGATCTTACATATACTAACTGCGGCAAGAATTGCATTCGTGCAATATTGCAAGGAACGCAATATACCACCAAAGGGGTTGATTATTCAGAAAATTTATGAATGTGCCGAGATGGACAAACTCACCTTAGAATTAAAAGATGACTCGGAATTTTATGCGGTTTGGGAAAATTGGTATATTTGGATAGACAACAGAAACAAAAATTGGAAATATACATAAGGTTACTGTGCAAATTAGGTTATTGTGGGTTAGATTGAATGTACATAGTGTATATATTATATAGAATGTAGATCCATGGTATATAAAAATGACATAGTCTGCTGAATATGTACTGTATAAAGGAAAATGTTAATAAAAAAATTAAAAAAAGAAAAGAAAAAGAAAATGGAAGAAGCAGATAGTAAGGCTAGGGTGGTGATGAAGGAATTGCATGGAAATATTGTCCAGGAAAGTCTGCAGATAAGTTTTTCCAAAGTCTTTTCCTTCTTCCATTATTCCCCTATTTTATTTTATTTTTTTTTTTTTTTTTTTTGCGACACAGAAAGTTGCTGTAAAAATAGAATACACTTTGCAGGCTTTGTTAGCAAGTTCTCACATATTGTCGTCTACTGATTGTGGTTGAAATAAACAAACAAAGCAACAACTCAGACACAAAGAGAGCTCTGCTCTAGACCAGGATTTCATGGTCAAACCAAAATCACAATTTTTAATGAACTTTATTTTGAATGCACATTGTTTCTTTATCTGTCTTCACTCTAAGAAAAACGTGAATAAAAGGATCTCCTTTGAAATAAGCTTGCTTGCTTCGTTTATTACATGTCCATCAGCAGAGCAGAACACTCCTGTTTTTCTCCCTGTCAGTCATCATCATCACCATCATATTTATCATGGTGTATCAATAGCAATAGCACTTAGACTTATATACCATAGTGCTTTACAGCATTCTATCGGCAGTTTACAATGTGAGCGTATCTCCCCCCCCAACAATCTGGGTCCTCATTTTATCGACCTCAGAAGGATGGAAGGCTGAGTCAACCTTGAGCTGGTCAGGATCGAACTCCTGGCAGTGGGCAGAGTCAGCCTGCAATACTGTATTCTAAGCACACACACAAAAAAATGAATCAAAGCATTTTCCCATATTTATCCAAAGGATTTTGTTTCATGACAGGATTATATTCTTTACTGGCCTTGAAGACTTCCTCCAAGGAACCTTTAGGAATTCATTCCTCAAATATGTTATCAACCAAATAAATGAACATGAGAATAGAATAGAATAGAATAGAATAGAATAGAATAGAATAGAATAGAATAGAATAGAATAGAATAGAATAGAATAGAATAGAATAGAATAGAATAGAATAGAATAGAATAAGGATGGGAATGGAATGTGGATGGGAATGGAGAATAGAATAGAATAGAATAGAATAGAATAGAATAGAATAGAATAGAGTAGAGTAGAGTAGAGTAGAGTAGAGTAGAGTAGAGTAGAGTAGAGTAGAGTAGAGTAGAACAGAACAGAACAGAACAGAACAGAACAGAACAGAACAGAACAGAACAGAATAGAATAGAATAGAATAGGGATGGGAATGGAATATGGATGGAAATGGAATATAGAATAGAATAGAATAGAATAGAATAGAATAGAATAGAATAGAATAGAATAGAATAGAATAGAATAGAATACTGTAAGTGTTTTCTGTATGCAGAAGGTACATTGGTTTGATCTTAATTTTGTTTCCATAATCCTCCCTCCTTTCTTAATTGTCCATTCTACTCACATAGAGTACTCAAGATTGTTTCTTTGTTCGATTTAAACCTGACTTTTCTTCAACAACACAAGGTGACTTTGTGGGGGATCTAAAATTTTATTTGTACAACGTCTACCCTGTGACAAGCTATTTAATTATGCTAAATGCATGTAATGGCAGTTTATATCTTTGGTACTTTTTAAAAAACTAATTACCACTGGGAAATGTTGGCTATTACAAATTTTCTTTCTTGGTATGATCAAAATGTGTCTCTGCTTCCTACTACCCACCATGTATTTCTATGAAGTAGAAGGGAAAACATCTACTGACAAAATAGGAATTTAAAAACTTTTTGTAGCCTAGTCAGGGAAGAAGATTTTTTCCCCCTTCAGTCATAATCATCAAGTAAAGTGATAAAACAGAAATTCTTTTGCTTCTTCCTGCAATTTAAAGAAAGAAAGAAAGAAAGAAAATCAAAGATATATAGCTGTTCACATTATAATAGGTACTTTGCCCCAACCTACTTCTTTGACATTTTGTGAGAATAAAAACAGGCATATTCATCCCTCAGATATGCAACAAGAGAACTGAATGGAAATCTAATAACACAAGGAATTGTCATTCTTCAATTCCACATCAGTGTTTGATAACAATGGATATTTGTTTAAAAAAATAAATTTAAATAATTAAATTTGTTTTAGATAATTTTTATTCTCATAATGTTAATGTTCTGGAAAAAATACTTTTAATTTAACAAGAGATTACTAGATCATTGAATGAACTGTCCACCTGGAGGACAGTTGCCAAAAAGGCCAACACAGTGCTGGGCTGCATTGACAGAGGGATAGAATCAAGATCACGTGAAGTATTAATACCACTCTTCAATGCCTTGGTAAGGCCACACTTGGAATACTGCATCCAGTTTTGGTCACCACCATGTAAAAAAGATGTTGAGACTCTAGAAAGAGTACAGAGAAGAGCAACAAAGACGATTAGGGGACTGGAGGCTAAAACATATAAGGAACGGTTGCTGGAATTTGGTATGTCTAGTTTAATGAAGAGAAGGACGAGGGGGGACATGATAGCAATGTTCCAATATCTCAGGGGCTGCCACAAAGAAGAGGGAGTCAAGCTATTTTCCAAAGCAACTGAAGACAGGACAAGAAGCAACGGATGGAAACTAACCAGGGAGAGAAGCAACCTAGAACTAAGGAGAAACTTCCTGACAATTAAAACAATTAACCAGTGGAACAACCTGCCCCCAGAAGCGGTGAATGCGCCAACACTGGAAATTTGTAAGAAGAGACTGGACAACCACTTGTCTGAAATAGTATAGGGGTTTCCTCCCTGAGCAGGGGGTTGGACTAGATCAGTGATTCTCAACCTTTCTAATGCCGTGACCCCATAATACAGTTCCCCATGTTGTGGTGACTCCCGAGTGGGTGTGGCCACCAATAAGAGGGAGTAGGACAGCTAGGGAAAAGGGAAAAAAATGGCGGACAGCATGGTTTGGCGACCCCCGTGAAATGGTCATTCGACCCCAAATGGGGTCCCGACCCACAGGTTGAGAACCACTGGACTAGATGACCTCCAAGGTCCCTTCCAACTGTATTATTATTATTATAAGATTTGCAAAGCAGGAGCTAACTTTTAAAGCTGGGAATCTTCACCCAAGGAAGATCCTTTCTTACTCAATCATTGGCAAAAGGACAGATACTTTATAAATTATTATTCTTTGTTTTTCAAAGGCTTTATCCTCTTCCAAATTGTATTTTTGAATTATTGTCAACTGAAGTTTGCTTCCGTACTTATGATGCGGAAGGGAAAGATCAACTTTTATAGGGAATCACAGCAAAAAAGCAGGGGAAATTCTGATCCTGCATCCAACTCAGAACGTGGATTATGTAGGTCAGGAATTTCACCCTGCCCTTCTTTTACTGCATGACTATCTTGACAGTCCCCTTTATGGATTACTGCCTTGTCGTGGCGAAGGGGCTTGCGTAACTCAATGAAGCTATAAGCTAAGCCGTGCAGGGCCACCCAAGACGGACAGGTTATAGCAGAGAGTTCTGACAAAATGTGATCCACTGGAGAAGGAAATGGCAAACCACTCCAGTATCTTTGCCATGAAAACCCCATGGACAGTACTAAAAGGAAAAAAGATATGACGCTGGAAGATGAGCCCCTCAGGTCGGAAGGTGTCCAATATGCTACTGGGGAAGAGCAGAGGGCTAGTACTAGTAGCGCCAGAAAGAATGAAGCGACTGGGCTAAAGCCGAAAGGACGCTCAGCTGTGGATATATCTGGTGGTGAAAGGAAAGTCCGATGCTGTAAAGATTTTTTCTCCATAGGAACCTGGAATGTAAGATCCATGAATCAAGGCAAGCTAGACGTAGTCAAAAAAGAGATGACAAGACTGAACATCGACATCTTAGGAATCAGCGAACTAAAATGGACAGGAATGGGTGAATTTAACTCAGATGACCATCAGGTATACTACTGTGGGCAAGAATCCCTCAGAAGAAATGGAGTAGCCTTCATAGTCAATAAAAGAATAGGAAAAGCAATACTGGGATACAATCCCCAAAATGACAGAATGATCTCAATTCGAATCCAAGGCAAACCATTCAATATCACAGTAGTCCAAATATATGCCCCAACCACTGGTGCTGAAGAGGATGAAATTGACCGGTTCTATGAAGCCCTACAGCACCTTATAGAATTAACACCAAAAAATGATGTCCTTATCATCATGGGGGATTGGAATGCTAAGGTAGGAAGTCAAAAGATAACCGGAATAACAGGCAAGTTTGGCCTTGGAGTACAAAATGAAGCAGGGCACAGGCTAATAGAATTTTGTCAAGAGAATACGATGGTCATAACAAACACTCTTTTCCAACAACCCAAGAGACGGCTCTACACATGGACATCACCAGACGGTAAACATAGAAATCAGATTGACTATGTGCTCTGCAGCCAAAGATGGAGAAGCTCTATACAGTCAGTAAAAACAAGACCAGGAGCTGACTGTGGCTCAGATCATGAGCTTCTCGTTGCAAAATTTAGGCTTAAATTGAAAAAATTAGGGAAAAGCACTAGGCCACTCAGGTATGAACTAAATCATATTCCTAATGAATATACAGTAGAGGTGACAAATAGATTTAAGGAATTAGATCTGATAGACAGAGTGCCTGAAGAACTATGGATGGAAGTTCGCAACATTGTACAAGAGGTAGCAACTAAAACCATCCCAAAGAAAAAGAAATGCAAGAAAGCAAAATGGCTGTCTGAGGAAGCTTTGCAAATAGCTGAGGAAAGAAGGGAAGCGAAAGGCAAAGGAGAAAGAGAAAGATACACCCAATTGAATGCAGAATTCCAGAGAGTAGCTAGAAGAGATAAGAATGCCTTCTTAAATGAACAGTGCAAAGAAATAGAAGAAAACAACAGAATAGGGAGGACCAGAGATCTCTTCAAGAAAATTGGAGATATGAAGGGAACATTTCATGCAAAGATGGGCATGATAAAGGACCAAAATGGCAGAGACCTAACAGAGGCAGAAGAGATTAAGAAGAGATGGCAAAACTACACAGAAGAACTATACAAGAATGAGCTTAACATCCCAGATAATCACAATGAGATGATCATTGACCTCGAACCAGACATCCTAGAATGTGAAGTGAAATGGGCCTTAGAAAATCTGAGCAACAACAAAGCTAGTGGAGGTGACAGTATTCCAGCTGAGCTATTCAAAATCTTAAAAGACGATGCAGTAAAAGTGCTACATTCAATTTGCCAGCAAATTTGGAAAACTCAACAGTGGCCACAGGATTGGAAAAGGTCAGTGTACATTCCAATTCCAAAGAAAGGCAATGCCAAAGAATGTTCAAACTATCGCACCATTGCACTCATTTCACATGCAAGTAAAGTTATGCTTAAAATCCTACAAGCTAGACTCCAGCAGTATGTGGATCGAGAACTTCCAGAAGTACAGGCAGGATTTCGAAGAGGCAGAGGAACTAGAGATCAAATTGCCAACATACGCTGGATCATGGAAAAAGCTAGGGAGTTCCAGAAAAACATCTACTTCTGCTTCATTGACTATGCTAAAGCCTTTGATTGTGTGGATCACAACAAATTGTGGCAAGTTCTTAAAGAGATGGGAGTAGCAGACCATCTCATTTGTCTCTTAAGAAACCTATATGCGGGTCAAGAAGCAACAGTGAGAACCGAACACGGAACCACTGATTGGTTCAAAATTGGAAAAGGAGTCCGGCAAGGCTGTATACTGTCGCCCTGCCTATTTAACTTATATGCAGAGCACATCATGAGAAAGGCAGGGCTAGATGAATCAAAAGTTGGAATTAAGATTGCCGGGAGAAATATCAACAACCTAAGATATGCAGATGACACCACTCTAATGGCAGAAAGTGAAGAGGAACTAAAGAGCCTCTTGATGCGGGTGAAGAAGGAGAGTGCAAAAGTTGGCTTGAAACTCAACATTAAGAAAACCAAAATCATGGCATCCGGCCCTCTCAATTCTTGGCAAATAGATGGGGAAGAAATGGAGGTAGTGACAGATTTTATTTTTCTGGGCTCAAAGATCACCTCAGATGGGGACTGCAGCCAAGAAATTAAAAGACGCTTGCTCCTGGGGAGGAAAGCTATGGCAAATCTAGACAGCATACTAAAAAGCAGAGACATCACCCTGCCAACAAAAGTGCGTATAGTCCAGGCCATGGTTTTCCCAGTTGCAATGTATGGCTGTGAAAGTTGGACCATAAGAATGGCTGAGCGCAAAAGAATTGAGGCCTTTGAACTATGGTGCTGGAGAAGACTCCTGCGAGTCCCTTGGACTGCAAGGCGTTCAAACCGGTCAGTCCTAGAAGAGATCAACCCCAACTGCTCTTTAGAAGGCCAGATCCTGAAGTTGAAACTCAAGTACTTTGGCCACCTAATGAGAAGGAAGGACTCACTGGAGAAGAGCCTAATGCTGGGAAAGATTGAGGGCAATAGAAGAAGGGGACGACAGAGAATGAGATGGCTGGAGGGAGTCACTGAAGCAGTAGGTGTGAATTTAAATGGACTCCAGAAGATGGTAGAGGACAGGAAGACCTGGAGGAACGTTGTCCATGGGGTCGCGATGGGTCGGACACGACTTCGCAATTAACAACAACAACAACATCTTGACAGTCTGTTCTCCACTACTTCATTATTCAAGGACAAAGAAACAGCTTAGAAGTATCACTGGGAATCTATTGTCTAACTGTTAAGAAGCAAAATTACAACACTCAAGAGGATAATGTAGACTGACTTTCTAACTTGCCAACCTCTTCAATAGAAAAGGCAGTGAACCACAGAAAGATATGAAACCCAGTACAATCACATGGGTGCATGCAAAGTGGAAAATTCTCCAGAGAGAATTTTGTTCTCTGTTCAGTGTCATAATCACAGCTTGGTTCCCAGCAACTTTAAAATTTCTGCCTATATAACTTAGTGAGACTTGTTTGATAGGGAAGATTCCTTTCCTTTCCTCTCCTCTCCTCTCCTCTCCTCTCCTCTCCTCTTCTCTCCTTTCCTTTCCTTTCCTTTCCTTTCCTTTCCTCCTTCTTTCCCTTCCCTTCGCTTCCCTTCCTTCCTTGCTTCCTCCCACAAACACTGAGGGCAAATTTCTTTTCAGTAACAAATCTCTGCAAGCTTTTTGGGAACACCAAAATGATTTTCAAACCAGAAATCTTGTTCCTAGTATGGCAGATTTAACAAATAGTTTGACACAGTGCTAATTATGAACAAATATGCCTCTTGACAATCCTAAATTGCTAAAATTCAAATTGCTTTTGAGACAAGCTCAGCTCCCTGGTGGATTGATGGACACATTCACACAATTTCTTAGTATGAGGCAAAAGTCGTTTGCTATTGTCTTCTGGATTTTTTTTTTTAAAAATCCACAGTGTATCCTATGGCTCTAGAGCAGTGGTTCTCAACCTTTCTAATGCCGCGACCCCATAATACAGTTCCCCATGTTGTGGTGACCCCCAAGCACTTATACATCACCGGGTGCCAGGGGCGTGGCCAAAGAAAAGGGGAAAAAAATGGCGGACAGCCTTGTTTGGCGACCCCCATGAAATGGTCGTTCGACCCCAAATGGGATCCCGACCCACAGGTTGAGAACCACTGCTCTAGAGTTTCTAGACCAGTGGTGGCGAACCTATGGCACAGGTGCCAGAGGCAGCAATCAGAGCCCTCTTGGTGGACACGCGTGCCGTCGCCCCAGTCCTAGGCCAGTGGTGGTGAACCTATGGCACGCATGCCAGAGGTGGCACTCAGAGCCCTCTCTGTGGGCATGTGCACCATGCCCTGGAGATGGCAACCGTCCCTCTTCAACCAGCCGCCCGCTAACTCACTGAGGTCCCATGTGGCCAGATGGATCCCAGCACCATGCGCTTGCTGACCTCTTTGTGCGGGGGCTGATGGTGTCAGGCAGCAGCTGCCCTGGCCCCCACAGGCATCCCTCCCCAGAATCACCATTGAGGTGATCACGCCCATCTTAGCCACACCGACCCAGTCTGCCATGACCACCACAGCCACATCCACCCAGTGGGTCATGCCCACCTGGCACCCAGCGATAAATAAGTGAGTTTTGGGTTGCAGTTTGGGCACTCGGTTGCTAAATGGTTCGCCATCACTGTTCTAGACAATATTTCATCCACCTCATTCAGGTAATAACTTGCTTGTCTTTCTAGATCACCCAAATTTGGGTCCATTCTGCCTCCTAACTGGGCATGACGGCATGAATTAGGCCTTTGCAAATCTTTAGGGAAGCCATTTTATTCCCAGGTGAAATAGCCTATGTACTTCTGAGCCTCAAAGGTTTAATGCAGGGGTCTTTAAACTTGGTCCTTTTATGACTTGTGGACTTCAACTCCCAGAATTCCTCAGCGAGGCACGCTGGCTGAGGAATTCTGGGAGTTGAAGTCCACAAGTCATAAAAGGACCAAGTTTGAAGACCCCTGATTTAATACAACTGCTTTGATCCCTTAGAGTTCTTCTAGGCATGTAGGTACCCATCTGCTCTCTAATAAAAAAGCATTCTGAGCACACTCAGATACATTCAAATGCTCCCACAAGTGGAGAGGAATTAAAGTGGTAAAAGAAGACTGGAACTTTGTTTTTGTACATGAAAACTAAGATTGTTGTACTCACAGAAATAGAAAACAAATCAGCATTATTGCAACTGAGGAATGGTGGCTGAAGATGATGGAACTTGCTGGGATGGCTAATTTGACTTCTTTGGTCAGAGTTTAATCCTTGGTCCCGGTGACTGACTTAAATTGGACCCTGCAGGATTGTCCTGGAACATGTA